>JANHFK010010400.1:17760-29908 GCA_036250565.1 Sibynophis collaris | reverse complement strand
TTTGAAACAGCAGAGCAAGGCTGGAAGGGACCTCAGAGGTCATCTAGCCCAACCCCCTGCTCCCTGGCAAAATGGACGGCTAAATTGGACACACCCACCCAGTCACATGGCCACGCCCACCAAGCTACGCCCACAGAACCGGTAGCAAAAAAATTTAGATTTCATCCCACTAGATTCTACAACCACTGGCATTCAAAGTGAGGTAAGTCCTAATTATAAGTAGCCATAAATAACTTCATAAATTTATGAAAGTGTTTTAAATTCATGGCCATGCAACAGGTGGTCATTTTCTCATTTGTGGTTGTGAATGTCATAAATTTAATATATAAAATTAACCTGCCAGAATGCATTACTATAAAATTAGTAAAAGTACTTGTAGAGAATCTGAAAAGATATATGAACTTTTTGCCAGTCTTAAATATTGCTCTGAATCCAAAATAATACTGGTTTCTACTATTCTTTTAAAAGGAGAAAACTTTCTATTCACTTTTGCATACTGTGAAAAATCTTTTATACCCATATCACATATACTCAACATAGTTGTCAACTCTTTCAAATTACAAAGCACCAAAAGATTATGACTTTTTCTAAGTTATTCCAACTTTCTTCTGCACCTGTTCCATCACTAAACCTTTTTTTTAAAAAAAGATATAGCTATTTAAACTTACTCCATGTATGACAGTATGATTAAACAGATTTCTATCCTTATGGACCAGAGCTTCTGAAAGTGTAGAAATTGTCAGAAATGTAAGCTAATATATAAAGAACTCAAGGGCTGGTTCCTCCATTTGGCAGAATAATTTCACAATATCAGAGGATAGCGGACATGGCATGGAGCATATAGCACAAACATACAAACTAATATAACTAATGTAACTAACCCCTCAAGCTAATATGCTACTCTAAATTCTATTGCTAGTTTATAATACTTAAGTACCAGTACATTTGGTTTCTTTTTTACAATTAATGGGCTAGGACTGCCTGTTCTCAACTTATTTCTGCTTAGGAGAATGGACCAGGATGGAATTGCTGTTTAGTATTAACTGCATCATGCTTTTAACTTATGACTCAACTAGAGATCACCATCAAATAAATGATGTATGAAAAAGTAAAAATCATCAGCATGAAAGGAAGCTTAATGATATTGTTTTATAAAATAATAAATAATAATAAAAGAATATTATCCAAATATGTCCAGAGGGAACAAGAATGCACACAACTGTTGCAGTCTCAATACAATATAAATTTGTGCACAAGTACTTGAAGAACAAAATTAGGGACTTGAAGACTAGATCCAGACTCCATCAAAATCAATATGACAATTAATTCACAGTAAGTTCTGTGGATCTGTTGTGCACCATACCAAAATTGGTTTCAAATGTATATTGATCCCAATAGTTGTCAATACTTCAGCTGAATCACTCAAGTTTCCAAGCTTAATTTTGAGATTCTTTATTTCAGCTGATGACTACATTAAAATGTTGAAAGGGACAAGGGCAAGATGGGGAAATGACAGCAAAATTTCATCATTGCCATTCTTTCATATGTATGTGACAAGTAATGTTAATTTCATATTAATTCCATAGGGGCCTCTACCTTTATTTTTTAAAAAGTCTGTTCTATCTGCTGAATAAATTCTTTATTATTCAGTAGATGCACTCAAAGATTGTTTTAGAAATGTGTTTGAAATTTTCACCACCTACAGATTGGACCAGTAAGATTTAGATTTTAACTATATGATTTTAGCTTGAAAAATCTTGCTAACAAATCATTTATATACTGCAGCTGACAGTACAGAGATAAATATTCAGCAAGTGGGCAGGAAAAAAAAGAGAACAACGTATAATATCAAGATCTACAGGGAAAGATAAAAATGCAACCCACAAGAGCTGAGATTGGACTGAGAAAACCAGATTGTTCCAAGTGGTTATCAACATGGAGAGCATAAACAAACATCTCTAGCAAAACAACTCAGTGATTCTTACTTGTTTTCAAGGCCATGTAATTGGTGCCTCTTTAGCCCAGCTGGTGTTTGTTAATGCGAAGGCAGCTATCTCTCCCAAGATGCCTGCCCCTCAGCTAGGAGCTCTGATGCTGCTCCAGCCTTTGTTGTTTGATTTGGTGGTGTCACAGGTTGTGACTAGGGGTCAGGGAACTGAGCTGCTAGGTTTATGGGATGTGCAAAGCTCAGGACTATATTATCTTCCACTCTCTCTGAACTTGGCAGCTCCACCCAGTCTCAGTATTCACCTTTAGACATCTATCCTTCTGAGCAGCTTTCAGCTGAAATATACTTCATCACAAACTTCCACTTGAGATATTTTGATTCACTCAACGTCCAGTCTGGTACTTGTAGTCTTAACAGTAATGATAATTTTCAAATTTTTCCTCATCTCCAAAACAACAGCTATTTTATCTTTGTGAAATCATCTTAAAGAGGGAATATAGTAGCAAAAGACTACTATAATCATCTTCTAATCAAGAGATGCCTATTTGAGGGCTCAGTAGTACCAATTAATATCACAATTATGAGGGGGTGGCCCAAAGGAGCTTTTTCAAAAAGGCAACTGGACTTTGATTTTTTTTCTTTGAAAACATTTTCTCATCCAAGAAGCTTATGTTATGTCTATCCCAAATAAGGAAAAAAATATTGAAGACCCATTAAAATAAGGATCCAGATTGTTGGGGGCAATATGATGACTCTGTAAATCGCTTAGAGAGGGCTGTAAAGCATTGTGAAGCAATGAAGCAGTGCTATTGCTATTAATTTATTTTAGCATTCAAGGTGGAAAGAATTGGAATCCTAATTTATTCTCCACCTCCTTACAGTTACAAATAAATTGTTTAGTGAACAATAAATTTGCTGCCTTTTTATGATACATATCAAAGCATATTCACTTTGCCTAATAGTAGATGCAAAAATACTTAGTTATTTTTACTTATTAAAATATCTTGTCATCCTTTAAAAAAAGTTTTCCTTGAACAACTTGCAGTCACTTTAAAATGACAATAAAATATTACATAAAAACACTGGGTTAGGGTTAGGGTCAGAACACATAGACATTACAAAGAAGTAAGATAAATATAAGTAGATACAGAATTCTATTGCAGAATGTTGCATATATGTTATATATTAATTATTTTAATGTTTTGTCTAGTCCTAGAAAAAAAAATGCCACTGGATGTCCCTTATAAAGGAAAGCATGTGAAAACTGGGAACTAGTTAAGAAGGTGGCATCCTTCTGTACAGCTGCTTCCAAACCTCAACAAGAAAGGAGAGCTGGTGCTTGGCCAAGTTCTAGGGTTTGGGTTGGAATTTTCAGGAAGTGGTTTTCTTCAGATACTGGGGCCCCAAGCCACAAAGGATTTTTAGGTTAATGCTAGTAATTTGAATCTGGTCTGCAAGTGAACTGGGATCAACCAAAATTACCGCAGAACTGGCATAAATGGCCATAAAGTTCTGGTTAACATTCTTATTCAGATAATGCTACACTGATTCAAGTCGTCAGAGCATCTTTAAAGATATACCCACATATAAGACATTGCAGTAATCTATATGGGCATTATTGGGCAGGGATTAATGAAGCATTTGTTTATTTAGAGGAAATATGTTAAATCATCCATCAAAAGCAAAATATCTTTCTATGGATTATGGATTAAGAAAAATAGGCGCCATTTACTTGTGTCAGTTTCAATTTATTTCACAGCAAATTGGAATTCTTTAGGGAAAAGGTACCAATACTTTTGACTGTGCCTCAAGTACTATGGAGAATAATGCACAGCTATTTAGAAATACTTTTAAAATGAAATTTGTGATCACATTACTTTGTGTCTATATTCTAAATTGTATCTATCTCTTTAGAGGCACCATCTTTGCTTGCTGATTTTTGAGATTCCAATCCAGCAAAGGAATACAACTACATTCTTATGCTACTCTCTTTGTTCAGTGCAGCACAACATTCAGATTATGTCCACTTTTCAGAATAGAAAGTTTTCCGAAATATTTAAAATAAGTATTAAATTAAATAAACATAAATTATTTCTTTCTTGCGATTTTAAATGCCACTTTGAATTTAATGTATATTTTAATAGCCTGCCCCAAACCTAACAGACCATTAAGTTCAAAGATCTTTCAGATAAAATCATGACAATATTTGCCATTCATGATTATGCAGGCATAGTTCATGAATGATATTCATGAACTTTGCATAGATTTCAAATGTAGAACTATGAATAAACTATAGTTTTAGAAAGTATTTCAACTATTTACACACAACCTTGAGTAATTGCGGTTATGAAAACATTTGTCCAGGATGAACAAAGCTTCTTGAAAAGCATGCATACCTATAGTTTATAGTTTAGTTATTTTGCATGAACTTTTTAAAAATAACCAACATAAAAAATTTCACGATGTTATTTATGCTTTACTCTGAATAATTCTGAAGACATCGCACAGAATTTCTAAAACAAATCCAGTTGTCAGTTCAAATATATTTTTTAAGTTGGTTGCAATATGAACCCACATTATCTGTTTCTCAGAAAGTATATTCTTAGCTAATGTCTAACCTTTTAAATAGTGATTCCTTCAGCTAATTCCAGGGATATCAAAGCATTAACCTGTAAACAATACCAGATTAGTTTTTACAAATGTCCTGTAGTTGGCTTCTTATTCTTCAAAACTTGACATTGTTTTTTGTAATGCTAAACAAACTTTGTGGACTTAATACTAAGCAATCCTATCCTTTTGAATTCATTGAGCCTAGATTAGAAACCTGTGACCCTCCAGATTTTGCTGACAATAAATTCCAATAAATCTGGCTAGGGTTTCTTGCAATTTTAATTCAGCAATTTTATACAAACCACGTTTCTCTACCAAGTCCACAGTAAACATGACTGAATCTCAGTCAAACCTCTAGGATTATAAAATAAAAATGAAAGCATCTGCATTTGAGAAATAAGGATACCTTTTAATGGTTCTTTGGCTATAGGAGCATCAAATCCCATTTATGATAATTACATTGATCAATTGATGAATAACTTTTCATTGTGATTTCAGTAAGAACTAAGAAACTTAATTTTGTATATTTTTTCTCCTCCAAGATAAAATTAGAGTTGCTGTAAGTTGTGAAGTTGTATCCGACCCATCGCGACCCCATGGACAATGTTCCTCCAGGCCTTCCTCTCTTCCACCATCCTCTGGAGTCCATTTAAGCTCACGCCTACTGCTTCAGTGACTCCGTCCAGCCACTTCATTCTCTGTCATCCCCTTCTTTTGCCCTCACCAGCACTACGCTCTTCTCCAGTGAGTCCTTCCTTCTCATTAGGTGGCCTAAGTATTTTTCAGGATCTGGCCTTCTAAAGAGCAGTCAGGGTTGATCTCCTCTAGGACTGACCAGTCTGATCGCCTTGCAGTCCAAGGGACTCGCAGGAGTCTTCTCCAGCACCATAGTTCAAAAGCTTCAATTCTTTGGTGCTCAGCCTTCCTTATGGTCCAACTTTCACATTGCAACTGGGAAAATCATAGCCTTGACTATATGCATTTTTGTTGGCAGTGGGATGTCTCTGCTTTTTAGTATGCTGTCTAGATTTGCCATAGCTTTCCTCCCAAGGAGAAAGCATCTTTTAATTTCTTGGCTGTCCCCATCTGCGGTGATCTTGGAGCCCAGGAAAATAAAATCTGTCACTACCTCGATTTCTTCCCCATCTATTTGCCAGGAATTGAGAGGGCTGGATGCCATGATCTTAGTTTTCTTAATGTTGAGTTTCAAGTCAACTTTGCACTCTCCTTCTTCACCTGCATCAAGAGGTATTATTACTAAATAAGTATTATTAGTAAAATTAGAGTAATTTTGTCAATTGCTCCTCCCTTCAACTACAACTAAAAACATGAAATATATTCCTGGGATCATGGCATGTGCAGGAAATTACATCCTATCAATTTGCTTTTCTTCCTTTTAATGCATGGGTGGTAAACGATGGCCCTCTGGGAGTTGAAGTCCACAAGTCATATTGTTCCCCAACCATTATGATGACTGCTTAATACCAGAGCACCCCCCCTTCCCTCATAGGACCTAAGATACAGAATATCCTTGAGTGAGAAATAATGAGTCAAAACCAAAGAATTTAGAGAGAAATATTTATTTATAAATTAAATATATTATATATCTGTGTTCAGCAAACATATTAAAAGGCATTTCCATTGAATAAAACCAATGTCTTAAAAGCAAAAAACTAGTTCTGATGGCAAAATATACTAAAATAACCATTTTCTCTTTCTTTCAATATCTGTATAAACTCTTATATAATATAGATTAGGGCTGTCAAACTCCCAGCCCATGAGTCGGATGCGTCACATGCTGGCCACACCCATGCCTGGTTTAGACAAGGGGGGGAAGTCCTGATATGTGACACTGCGTGAGGACGTGTGTTTGGCACCCCTGATACAGACTGAAGCATGTGCATTCAGTAATATTATCAGTCACACAATACAAAATATCCAGGAGACACCAATGGACTTCCCAGTCACATACTGCGCTTAATAATATCCAAGTTATAGCAAAGCCATAAACAAAGTGATATTTTGGGTTCTGCAGTACTGTAAGTATTACGCTCACATTATTTCTAATGTATACCAATGGAAAACAATCTATACCCATGGTTTCTATTTATTAATAAAGTTATGCTCTGATAGCACACCTCTATGTTGCCATACTGATTCAATTCACTGCATTTCATAAACAGTAAATATAAATCAACTTATGAAAAGCTTACATTATTGCTTATTAGAGTCTGAGGGATACATTCCTTTAAAAAGACAGAAATAGGTTGAAAGTGAAACAACTGCAAGTTATCTCAAAAATTAATGCCCCATATTTTCGCTGATGTTCCAAATCAGAGATTTCATTTCAGAAAATATGATTGGAGAAAACTAACTTCTAATAAAAATACAATCTCTTGGCAAATGGCAGAAAGATTCACCCAACAAATGAGAAAGTAATCACATGCCTTAGAATAATGCTATAAATAACTCGTATGTATATGATTCCATTCCTAAATCCTATATCAATCTATAATTCATTTTTTTTTTGCTATTAAGAGGCATGAGGCTAATAGATAGCAATTTTAACTATTTGTGTGCCAGATATAGGAGATCTGTTTGATACAGATAATGAATTATGGTAAAAATATCTTAAATAGTACGATAATGTTATACTTTGTAAAATGCTGTTATTCTCAAGCACAACAGTTAATTTTCACAGCAATCACACCAATTTCCTTGCAACATGAAGTAGAAAGTAGGCATATCCTTGCAAGAGATTTCTGTCATACATATACTAAAATCTGAGACTAATTCACAAATTATATGTTCATCACAGCTGAAGGACAAAATGTTAGTTTCCTTGCCAGTACAAATACTGAGATTGACTTACTGACCTTTTAATTGTTTTTTTAATCAACAGTGAGGACAGTGTCATGTTCCCACCCCATTTTGGGAGACCCAGGATAGGTTCCATGACAAACCCAATGGTTAGGGCCACACTTCATACTCAGCATTTCCTCTTTAAGGCTAACTCGCTCACTCTTAATAGAACCAGGCATCTCACACTAACACTTTACCATAGGCCACTATCTTTCATTGGGTATGGCTACTCGTTGCTATGGTTTTTATTGTTTATGAAAAAGTATTGTCTCTTTATTCTAATGCAAGTGGACATGACACTGAGGATAGTGGATCTTCATATAGAAGTTGAAAAGGAGTAACAGAAATCCGCCTAAATGATTATTGCCCAAGTAGTAATAAAAAGATAATGTAGGCACAGCAATTTGACGCTTACAATAGGACTTTCCTATCTATATTGTAATGGAGCCTGCCCATTCCATTTGTAACCTAAAGATTTGTGGGAGTGAATCTCATACCTTGAATGTGCTCACTTGCTCCTTTCGCCCACACATTCGGTAATCAAATGCTTGGTTCGTTAAGTGCACATGAGGGAAAGGCCATGGGGAGGGGGGGCTAATGATGGAACAGGCCACCTGCTTTAGACCACCCAAGGCCTCCCCAACCCACTGAAATACCTCATGATTCCCACAATTGCTTTCCTTCCCGGGGAGCCCCCCGGTCACTTACTATGCGAAGATCAAGCAAGCTGTCTCCTCTCTAGCCTCCCACGCCCCTCTGAAGCTCTGTTTTGGTGTGCGCAGGATTTGTCCGGCACTTTACAGCCCAAAGGATCTCCTTTTCAGGCTGCAAAGTCCTGGATGAGGCCTGAGTACACCAAAAGGGAGCTGCGGAGCTCCATTTTGGGTTGCAAAGGCTTTTTGCAAGGATGGCAAAAGTCTTTGCAAATGGAGGGAAAGCTTCAATGTTACAGGCCTTCCCTCGATTTTTAAAGCCTTTTGCTGCAGATCTCGTCCAGGCGTCTGTTTTCAGAGTACAGAGGTTCTAAAGCATCGTGAGACCACAAGAGATCAATACTGATCTCATGTAATCTTGCAGTACTTTAGGCCTTCCATCTCTGCATACTCACCGAAGGCCTGAAGCACCAAAATAGGCCAAGAAAGTGAAGGGTCTCTAGATCTTTGCAAAATGAGTATCCACAGGCATAGTAGTGCCTATGAAGATTCGGCGCAGGGGGGAGGGGAATAGGCAGGGCAAATGTTGCAGAGCCTCTGCAGTTGTTCGTAAGGGCGAACAGTTACCATGGTGCTGCAACATTCATAGTTTTGGAACTTGTCCATAAATGCTAGGGCGTGCTTATCGTGTAACTTTGAATGTTTGCTAAGGGAACACTCGTAACCATGTATATGTGTAAATCAAAACAAAATCACCTAAATACCATTAGAAAATTGTTTTCTTACTATGGTTGTGTACTAAATGAAAATAATGAAAAATATGAAGGAAAATAATTCAGACTTATTAATGCAAGTAATCAACACCATAGTGTCAACAGACATTTTGTTATGGGATCAAAGCACAGAAGTTGTGAAAAAACTGTATACTGTAGAACCTCTGTATATTTTAAAAATAGTATGTAAGATAGAAAACCATTTAGAATTATTCTTTCCATGTCATCTAGGAAAATAATCTTAAACAACAGATTCCCATTACAATTCTGTCTTATCTGGTTGTGCAGATGTAGAACTAGCATTGTCTTCTCCAGCATGATTCTTGTCTGCAGGCTCAAAAGCTAATGAAGCTGAATTTATGCAATATCGTTTTCCAGTTGGACGTGGCCCATCATCAAATATATGGCCAAGATGAGCACCACACTGAAAGAAAAGAACATAATTTGTGTTTATTTTTAAATATAGAAAACCTAGTGTCAGTTTTAGAAGAGTGTTTTTTTTTCTTCCTAACTGCCACATATTTTAGCTGGGGAAATTGGGAGGAGGTTTTGTTGGACTGGTAGAAAGTTAGTCATAACAACATTCCATATTCAAGGACACTGCTGGAGACTGCCTGGATATTGTATGCAGTTGAGTGTGAACAGTTGATTGGACGATGTGAGATACTTGTGGGTGTGGGGCAGGGCTGTGAACTGTCAGCTGGGTGTGGAAAACTTGGAAGCTTTCAGATTCAGGTTTTCACAGATGTACCAACATGACATCTCTAATAAATGGGAACTTTGAGGAACCTCAGGCCTCAGAGTTTTATTTCATTGGGGGGTGTTCCTTGGAACCCTGACATTAACCTGAATGTCCTAAATAACTAAGCAGCACCCCGAAAGGGGGCTGAACGGGGTGCTGAGCCCCAACACCAACCTAAACCTGCGGTGGTCTGGAGACTCAGCGAAGATGGAAGAGAGAGAGGAGATCACAGAGGGAGCCATGGCAGCAGATACCGGAAGGTTTATCAAGACGCAGTATTCTCCTTCTGAAGACGTGGAGCGAGCCCTTGACTCTGCAGAGACGATGAAAAGCCTAGGCACTCGGCCCGGGGAGATGGATTCCTGGAAAAGTTGCCAGTCTGATCCAGCTCCAGAGATGGGACCAAGAGAACGATCGCCTGGATGTCATCCGGTATCCAGCCCTCTTCAACCTGCCTTCATGCTACCTGGGGATTCTATTCCAGCCAGGGGTGTGTCCAGTGCCAGAGGATACCAACACTATCTACTACCCCTCTTACAGGACTGCCATGGGTCCAATTTGCCCTGACGATCCCGGCACAGCTATGGGGTCTTGAAGTCACTCTGGCACACCCCGGATTCCACAGGTGATTCTGACTTCCTGATCAATGGCTTCTTTAAAATATTGTAGAAGTATTCTGTCCAGCCAATGCCCAAGGCTCCTCGCAACCCATCTAAAGTCCCATACAAAGTCTTTTATGGGTCGATTTCCTTGAGTCATCACCTTTATCATGGCTTCATTCTCGTTGATTCAGTCTTGGCCTTCAAATCTAGCCTGGAGCAGCTGAACAAAACCCTCAGTGTCATTTAATTCAGCAGCCTCCTCATTGTGCAGCTGGGCTACCCATTCAGCAGCATCTCCCTCATTCATCCCCTCTGAGATCACAGATACCAAGTCGCGATCTGTTTCGTATTGCTTTGCATACTGATCTACATGAGCCCATACTCGGCTGAGGAAATAGGCCAGCTTGGTAGGCTTACCGTCAAACGTCGCTCTAAACCGTGGTGGCGGGGCCCTTGCTGGTGGAATCGCCATGGCGACTGGAGGCAAGGCAGGGACCTGTTGGGATGCTGCGGCAGGTGGTGGGGTGAATGCCAGCGGCTGAACTGGAATCTACAGTGGTGGCGCCGCTGGCTACTGGACCAGACCCCATGGCTGTGCTGGGATTGTTGGGGCAAACTGGGCCCATGGCGGTCCTGTAAGAGGGGGAGCAGATAGTGCTGGCATCCACTGGCACTGGACCCACCCCTGGCTGGGATAGAATCCCCAGCCTGGGGGGATACATTTACCAAATGGCAGTGAAAAAAGCAGGCTGCTGGGGGGGGCAGCAGGGGGTGTGGCAGCCACTATGCTGACTGCGCTGGTTGTCTCCCAATTGTTGCTTGGGCAGGCTGAGGGGGTCCACTCTGGCTGGGTAGAAAGGTGCCTGCTGGCTGATACTCCTTCGGGCAGGTCCTGGATCAGGAAAAGTAAAAGTGGGTTGCATTAAGCTCCATCTCACTTGAGATGATTGTGTGTGCGGGGGACATAACTTTCCACTTCCATCTGCCCAAACTGCTCCGGCAGTCTGGTTAATGACTGGCTTTGAGACGGAGGCAACAGATTCCGGTCTTGGGAATCCCCGGATTCCAAAGCTGTCACATCCCTCCATTCTGGCTCATGGGGTGACTCCATGGAGCTGGACACAGCATTAGCTTGAGGCAGTTTATCCTCTGGCCCCCTCTCTGAAGTTGGATCAGAGTGGCAACTTTTGCAGGAATCCGACTCCTTGGGATGAGCACCTAGCCTTCGTGTCGTCTCTGCAGCTTCAATGGCTCACACCACTTCCTCAGATAGAAAGATTTGGGTTAATGTCAATGTTCCAGAAATCCCCCTCTAAAAATCAAAAACTTCAAGATGAACATTTCTCAAAGTTCCATTTATTAGAGAAGGTATACTGGCACATCTGGGAAAACCTAAATCTGAGAGTTCCAGGTTTTCCCTCAGTAAATCAAAATCCCAAATCCAGCCCCTGCCCCCATCCATCAGTCACATGGCCCAATCACCATCCATCCCAACTTGAGCCATCTCTGAAACCCTCCTCCTGCACATGCGTAAACACCACGACCTTGACCAAAGGGAAGAGTGCTACTATGTCTAACTACAGTAACCCCCCTGAATCCTCCTCCTACTTTCCCAAGCAGAAAAATGGTGGCAGCGTTGAAGCTTCTGGTGCTAATATGGCTTCCAAAGCTTACAGATAGGTTTAAGATAATGAAGGATCTTGACAGACTTGAACATTGGGTGCTATCTAACAAAATGAAATTCAATGGAAGAATGGTTGCTGGAGTTAGGTATGTCTAGTTTAATGAAAAGAAGGACTGGGGTAACATGATAGCAGTGTTCCAATATCTCAGGGGCTGCCAGAACTTGCCTCCAGAAGTTGTGAATGCTCGAACACTAGAAGCTTTTAAGAAGATATTGGACAACCATTTGTCTGAAATGGTAAAGGGCAGTGATGGCTAACCTTTTTGCCATTGTT
>JANHFK010010400.1:5140-17660 GCA_036250565.1 Sibynophis collaris | reverse complement strand
CATCCAAGGAGCTTCTTCAAACGGAAGAAACTTCTTGGATGAGAAGCGAAATGTCTTCAAGAAAAAACAAAGTCCAGTTGCCTTTTGGAAAAAGCACCTTTGGGATAATCTGATTATACTTTTGATTAGTGGGACTTGGTCAGTCATTTCCCCCCTTCCTGGGGTTATTACAAAATTCTTTCTGATTTAGGCTGTTCCCTATATATTCATACACTTAAGGAATATCTGAAATTGCAAAAGCAGAAGATTGAATTGGGAATCCCATTATTTCAGACACTCAATTTGGAATTCATGATTAGATACATATAGAAACTGAAGAACAGAGATAGTCAATCCCATAGTCCAATACAGGATGAATGAGGAAGTAGAGGCTGCTTCATGCATGTGAAAATAAAGCTCTTTAAATATCAAGCTGCTCTTTACAACAACCAACCAACCAACCTGCTTAACCCCATCTCATGTTCCATGCAATAGTACTTGATTTGGTGTGATTACCAGGTAGAGATTGTGGACACTGTACAAGTTCCCACCTTTTCTGTCTCCTGTATATATGCACAGTATCTCCTTTACACATATGTCTACTTTTCTCTTTTAACAACTCTGTAATCACTTGCATTTGGGGGTGGAGGGAAGAGTCAGGGAGTGAATGGAGCTAGAGCATTTACTGGCCAGCTGGCCTTCCTGATGCCTATGTGGAGTTCACAGCAGAATATAAACTCTCATTGTGGCCAAAGAGAGAACTCTCTGTCGCTTATCTAGGATCAAAATCACAGCCGCCTGATTGTAAGGTGAGAATTCCACCTTTAGGTCACTGTGCCGCTCTTATGTATACATCATTATAACCTAATACATTCTGAGGGAAAAGGAAATGAAGCCAATGAAGCCACTCCCTAATGGTACTCAGTAGCAGACATGGGCTAATGAGATTAGATTAAATTCCTTCCCAGTTCTGTCTGTCCATCAATTATTAGATTACATACTATAGTATTAGTGTACCTGGGATCTTAAGGGGATGAAAATATTAGAATTTTCTCTCCAACCCCATAGTGTTCTGATACATGTAGCAAACAAAACCAAATCCCTTTCACCAAAACTTTCTCCACCTTTACTGTATCCAACATAAATATTGACTGTCTTAGGTAGTCTTCTTCTGGTTGTCAATATTAGATGAAGCCAGATAAATGAGTATAAGGTGGATTAGCAACTCTATAATGGATTCAGCAATCCACAATGGATTTTCATCATGAATAATTGAATTTCTATGTATTTCTTCCTTCCTTTATCCAACCACCCATACACAGAAATGACTTGCCTCTTTGTCCCTAATTTCCAAGATTATCCATTTTGTTTTGCAGTAGTTTGCCAAGGTCTCAAAGGTATAAATTATTCTGTGCCGATGCAGAACAAACTGTGAAATAATGTACATATGAGAACATCCATCTAGCAATCCTACCACACCCTTCATTATTTGATATTGGAGCTAGGTGGAAACTGACTAAAAATCTATTTGATGCAGGGACAAGATCAAGGCAGGTAGATTCAATAAACTGTATAAGTCTTTTTTTTTTTTTGTATTTCAGGAAGAGATAGTGAGGGAGAGCAGGAGGGCATCATTTCCACAGCATGTTTGAAACAATTTCCTGGAGTGACAGGCTGTGTTTCGTCTTCCTGTACATTTAACCTCTAGATCTGGACAGCACATATTTGGGTTAGGCACATTTCTTTAGGGAATACTGGAATGGTTTCTTCAAATGACAGTTTTCTAATTATTCTGTCAAGCATCAATCTGTGAAGTTTCTACATTCCTCAGAGCCCTGAATGACTGGGCAATCAGTGTTTTACTTATAGCCTAAATACCATCTCCTCCAGAACACTTCTTCTCCTGCCAAAGACGGGAGGGGAAGAGGGAGTAATGGGAAAAGAGATGAGGTTTCCAAGTATAGTCAACAGCAGAAATTCAACATGTCATAAAGTGCAGCTTATATTCAAATGCTAAATACAGCACTTGATCTTAGCATTAAACCTCTGTCTGCTTTCTATTAGGGATTGACAACAGTTGGATATCTCCCCCAGCTACCCCCAGCTATGAAAATCTTTCATAACCATATTTTTGTTGCTGAAATGCTAGGGGTAAAAGATCATTCATAATTCATAAGTCCATTTTGGAACTGAGCTTGACCTGGAGGCTAATTTTAGGACCTTCTTTATTTTCCTTTACATATACACTGATTTCAATTCTACACGAAATCAATTAACAAACAGAATGTATTACGCAGTTTTTGAATTAAATAAAACAATTCCTTCATGGTTTGGCGGATTCCAGCTACTGTCACTTCTTCATCTCTTGATTCCTGTGCCAATGCTGAAGTGTTCTGGGGCTCTCAAAATTTTAATATGAAAGCTAAATGGATTATTAGTTTGTTTAAAGGAAGGAAGAAATATATGTTTTAGATTAGACCAGTGGTTCCCAACGTGGGGCCCATGCCCCATAGGGGGACAATTTTATTTTTAATGGGGGCACTTTGGAACCTTGTTTAAATCAAGTTAATGGCCTTTTAGGCTTCCCCCATGTGAATAGGAGTTCACTTTTTAAATAGTACGAATTGTATGTCACTGTTGTGTCCCACACCCGGTAATCCTTCTGAAATGAGGCACACACCACCGAACCAATAGGAATAGAAGTTTATATATATATACAATTGTTTCTCATAAGTATAGTCCTTGAAAAATAACCAGCACAATATATTGTCCGAGCTCCTTGAAACCGAATTCTGATAACTTATCAACTCCCGTCTCTCAGAGCAACAGATTACTTGCAATTTGGCAAAAAGCCCAGAAAAACAGATAAACCAGCATATACTCGAACTCACAAAATAATAACGATGTTTCTAGCTTGCTTCCACCATTTCTTTTCACCCCGGAAAACCCTCGGGTGTGGCCAGTGAGGCTTTTATTCTATCTCCGGCTCAATTTACTCCTGAGCCACTGCTGCCGCCTAGTGGCTCTGCGTGTCCTAGCATCTATCAGAAGATTCTCATTTTCCTCCTCTGAATCCCCCAGCCCCAAGTCAGGATATGTAACAGTTCCTGTCCGTCTGTCCTCCTCCTCTTCCTCTCCATCACTAGATTCCAACTGAGGAACTGCAGAGGTCCCTGGCTGGTTATCTTCTTCTTCTGGCACTGAGTCCTCCTCACTATTGTACTCAGATGCCAGTGGCGCAGGATGATAGTTTCACCCCTGAGTCGACTTCTTGGTCGTCTGGACCCATGGCCCACTGCGCAGGACGCAGGCAAGCCACAACACAATATGACAGCCAGAGGGAGGAGGTTGTCCACGCCATCATCCCGGACACACAGAGTGCGGCACAAGTCACTACCTGGAGTCAGGCCAGCAGACGGACTGACCCCATTGATGGGAAGCTAACTGCCAACTTGAAGGCAGAACTATCGATCGATCCGTCGCTAGCCAACAATCAAGACACTTAGACGACCCATGATGGACAAGCTTGGAAAGGTTCGAAAATGTACGTCCCCAACAGCATGAGACTCCTGGTGCTCCAGCGTAGCCATGATTCTCGATTGGCTGGTCACTTTGGATTTCTAAAGATCCTTCATCTGATTAGATGGCAGTTTTGGTGGCCAAAGTTGAAAGCTGATGTGGAGGACTATGTAAAGAGTTGTGCCACATGTGCCAGCAATAAGACAAGACCGGGAAAGCCACCCGGTTTGCTTCAACAGGTAGCTGAGCCCAGCCACCCATGGGAAGAAATAGCTCTGGACATTATAGTAGAGTTCCCAGAAAGTGGGGAAAATATTGTAATATGGACTGTAATAGACCTGTTCTCCAAACAGGCCCATTTTGTTCCTTGCTCTGGACTTCCCTCAGCTAAGAAATTAGCCAAGATGTTTGTCAAACAAATCTACTCGCTGCAAGGAGTTCCGCGATGGGTGATCTCCGATCCAGGAGTTCAGTTCACCGCTAAGTTCTGGAGGGAGTTCCTGAAGTCCATTGTGTCATCTCAGGGGCTTAGCTCAGCTTTTCATCCAAGTATGAATGGAGCTGCGGAACATACTAATGCCATGGTGGAACAATACATCAGATGTTATGTGGATTACCAGCAAGATAATTGGGCTGACTTGCTTCCTTTCGCAGAAGTGGTTTACAATAATGCGGCGCATAGTAGGGGACTGACACCTCTTCAGATTATGAGTGGCATGGAATTTGTCCCTATACCAGAACTGCCGAGGGAACGACCTTCTTCCATGACTCTGAATGAATGGATGGAATCATTAAAGAAAGGCTGGGAGAATACCAAAAAATCCCTGGCTAAAGTGGCCGAAGCACACAAAAAACAAGCTGACAAACACCAATCTCTCCAATTTCCCTTTCGGGTGGGTGATTGCATGTATCTTTCCACCAAATATATACGTTTGAGTAAGAAGTTAGGACCGAAATATATAGGTCCTTTTCCCATAGTGAAGGTGATTAACACAGTGACTGTACAGTTAAATCTCCCCCGCATACTGGGAAAAATTCATCCTGGTTTTCATTGCAGCCTGTTATAGGCCACTGTGGGATCTAAATTGAGACCTCAACCTGCTGCTCCCCCAAAGCCGATTGTGGTGCAGGGTGAGACTCATTATGAGGTGAAAAAGATTTTGGATTCTAGATTACAGAGGGGACGTTTGCAATATTTGGTTCATTGGAAGGGATACCTCTTGTCTGAAACCATGTGAGTGAAAAGTTGGGATGTTCAGGCAGACACATTAGTTAGGTAATTTCATGATAAATTCCATGATAATCCTAAAGATTCTCCTGGTGGAGGAAGAGGTGGTTAATGTGATACTTGTGTTAACCCCTGACTTCATTCTTGTTCCAAGGTGCGTTCTTTTCCTGAAGGGGGGAAGCCTGTCAGTTTTGGAAGACAGTTTTTTTTTTCTTCCTAACTGCCACATATTTTAGCTGGGGAAATTGGGAGGAGTTTTGTTGGACCAGTAGAAAGTTAGTCATAACAACATTCCATATTCAAGGACACTGCTGGAGACTGCCTGGATATTGTATCCAGTTGAGTGTGAAGAGTTGATTGGATGATGTGAGATACTTGTGGGTGTGGGGCAGGCTGTGAATTGTCAACTGGGTGTGGAAAACTTGGAAGCTTTCATGTGCCAACATGACATCTCTAATATATTGGAACTTTGAGGAACCTCAGGCCTCGGAGTTTTGTTTAGTTGGGGGTGTTTCTTGGAACCCTGACACCTAGTGGGAAAATTTAAGGTAAATGTATTGTTGTTTGAAAGTTAACACACATGGGCTTTATTTTTAAAGTTGTTAAACTGGATTTAATTTAATCTAGAGATTTAAAATGCCTTCAGTCATTATTCCTTTTTATTTAGTCCTTTGAGAAATTTACTCTAAACAAATGTGCTTCAAATACATACAGTTTGATTGCAATTTGTACAAAATGAATATCCTATCCACATATCAAATAGAAGGGTCATATCTTTAGCAATACAAATGAAAGAGAGTAATGCAAGATGCAAAGTTAGTTTTTAAGATTGCCATATTGTTCTTTTCTGTCCTCTTCAAATGAAATTAATTTTGAAGAGGATATTTAACTACAGTAAGTAAACACTACAAGACTGTGACAATGTAACATTACAATATTCAAAAGTGTTTCCTGTAGGTGACTTACTAACTCTACAAAGAGGTCCTGCAAGAACTAAAATAACTGCTGCAACAAGAAGTGCAGGATTATTCCATACAATTCTGTCAGGATTCAGGACATCATTTCTGAAGAATATTCCTGAGTACTCAAAACTTCAATAGTATGTCCTTTTTTGCAAAATGTTTCATTGTATCACTTTGCCAGTACAATAAAGAACTGTACAATACAAAAGAAAGGCAGTTTTGAGACATATTAATATGTATTGTTCAGATAATTAAATCTTTATAGTTCCCAGCTAGGAGTAGCCACTCCAGAGACACACCTATATTGTCTAGCAAATTTATTTTATATCACTTTAGCTATATTGGACTTCTATTTTTCCTGGAAAACTAACATACTATTATGCAAAATATATCTTATTATATATGCTTTTAATTAATGAGATCCTTTAATGATTCTACTTGATGTTTCTATCAACTAATCTGCTACTTTATTATTTACTCTCCTTTTAAATACCCTAGTATAATAATGTACTACTATTATATTCCATTGCAAGCTATCTTCTGATTGCTTTGGAATGAAAAGCAGAAAAATACATCCCAGAAATAGGAATACATGAAAGTGGTTAATTATCTATATACACACAAGTAATTTAAGTGAAGGTTTTAAGTAGAAGAAAAAGATAAATACAATTATGCTTTTACATCAGAACTCCCCATGTAGACATTTTCCTACAGAGTGTAGTTCTACTAACACTGAAACAATGCTATGATTTGTTTATGAATGCTAATACAAAAATTCTGAAAAGAAAAACTGAAAATGACCGTATAATATGTAAGCCCTCTTCTTAAGCTTGTTCAAATGGTTACCTTAATATCAATTTTTAAGTAATTTTAGCACACCGATATAGAAAACATATAACAAAACCAAGATCAAACTTAAATTTCAATTGAAACTAGTTCAACTGTAGTTAAAAAAACTGAGTTAGAATTTTCATTCATCATTGCTTTTGCCTTTCTAAATACTTCTACTTATGACTTTCAGTCAAATTTCTTTTGTGTTCTTTTATAATTAACCATATCTTCTTGTTTCTGGGATTTGTTATTTTGCTCAATAACCTTTTCTCCCTGATAAGTCTGGACTGAGCCATTAATGCTATGGAAGACAGATGATAGTAACAGTCAAAAGGAATTAGAATGAGACATATAATGGAAAACAGTATTTAACATGATCACTCAAGTATTTTGGCAGAAGGAACTTGAAGATAAGCAGTAAGATATATGAGAATGGATTTCTGTCAGTACTGCTCCTCAACTATTCATAATGATGAAAGTAACACCCACTATCCACATTTTGCATTTAGAGATTTAAGAGAGCAGAGGTCAGAGGGGAACCTCAAAAGGATGTTTGCCTGAAGGACAATTTCTAAGCCTTCTGATTTAGGTCACTTATGTACACACTGTTAAATAAAGTTTAACCTAGATAACAATATAGATTCTCATTGGACTTTAACTTTTTATACCTACCAGCTGTCATGCTTAGGACCAGGCAGACAACGGTTAATTTTGGGGTAACAAAGTCTTTCTAAGTGAATGGATGAACTAGAGCTGCTACAAAAAAAATCTTTAACATTAGAATAGCTTTTTTGTTGTTTTTAAACTGACCTGAGTACAGCTTGTCTCAACCCTGTGCATCCCAAATGAGAAGTCATCAGTACATGTAATTGTTTCAGAGTTGATTACATCATAGAATGACGGCCAACCTGAAAAAAAAAAAGGGACAAGAAATTAATCAGGAATAATTTGAGGGTTAAATAAACTTCTGACAGTTTTAATCACAAATGTGATTCTCAGGCACTTCTATACTCTGAATGAGCACATTGAACAGGCAAAGCAAAGCAGTAAGTTTTCACATCATTAAATACTGTACTATTTATTCTTGTAAAGAATAAAAAATCCTATATAATCTTAAAATGTGTGAACTCTCTGGAGAGTTATATTCATTTATAACTCTCATTTTAAAATTCCCACTTTTGAAGAAACTGAAAGAAACTGAAAGCTAACAGGCCTCCAAAACATAGGCATTCTTATCAAAGTGAGAGAAAATGGTTTTCTCAAGCACTCCATTAATTTTCCATCACCTTCTACTTTTAAAAACAATATTTCTGGTGCAGCATATACACATGTATATGCTCTTATTCATGTACATGGGGGAATCACTAGAAATGCATGTCATTCTGGCATATTTTATATGGGAAAATGTCAAGGACCAAAATTTCTCTTAACAAGAGCTAATTGGGAACAGTTGTTTTTCTTTTCTATCAAAAAAATTAAAAACATTATATCCATTAATAGCAGCTTTGATATGAATTGGGTTTATACAATACAGCCGAAAAAACAGTGTAAATAACATGCTTCATATCTTCCACTCACCTTCACCATTTTTTTCTACAAAGATTCTCATGGGAAAGTTAGTATAGCTCCTATACAAAAACTAATGGAAACACTGCATTCCTACCCAGTCATGTAAAACTAATGATTTAAGATTACAGCCTAAAATGTATCCTACAAAGTATATCAGATGAGGAGATATAGAATTCTATAAAATCACTAAAGACGTAGACCAAAATGACACATTTGTCAGGATGTGGACAAGCTGCACTAAAGATGTCTCCATTCCTGCCAATTCAATGGAAAAGAGCCAGGGAAAAGCAATGCTATATTTCTCAGAAGGAACAGGTTTCCCATTAATTGCTTCTGGATTGATCCTCTTATCTATTGCTAAAACAGACAATAATGTTTGGAAGAAGAATGGCTTTATCATGTAAACAGGTTGAAACTTGTTCAATATTGAGATTTTTTTCTGAAAAGTCTTCATTATACAGAAGTGACAAAAGCCAATATGAATATATTGAGAAAATATCCTTCTTATGAGAAAAATTACATTGCAGAAATGCTTCAGATGAGTTTCTTTCCAGTTTTGATATTAATAATCAATTACTCACAGTCTGTTACAGATTTTTCCACTTGGATTCTGCCCCAAGTCTTTAAAAAATTTACTATCCCATCATATGCTTTGAAATCAGCTGAAAACTCATAAAAAAGATAAAGTCTCCTTCCAGTCAATCTTAGTTCTTGGTAACTATATAAATATTTCTAGATATCTTTCTGGTCAATAACACAGAGGTTGTTTGCCTTTTTTGTGTATGTTGGTATGTGCATTTCTATTTCTATTAATTATTACAAATTAATAAATTACAACTCTAGGCAATGAATCTAGGCACTATAAACTCCCATTATTATTTAATATTTCACAATCTACTGTTTTATTCTTTTTACAAGAATAGAAGATACTAATACTATGTTAGCTGTACTATTGTTCATTGTTATAGTACAGAAGGTCAAAATATGTGGATCTTATCTTGAGGAGGGAGATGTTCCAGAGGGTGGTGCTATGGCAGAAAAGGCCAAAATTCCTTGACTGACAGAGTCCACAGCATGCCACTTCTGCTGGCATGGGTGTAACAGGCTAATCCCATCAGGATGAGACAGGGTGAGACAGTTCGTCAGATAACCTGCCTGCTATACCCATGCCATGAAAGGCTTTAAAGATAACCTTGAATTGAACCCAGAAACAAACTGGCAACCTCTGCAGGTCATGGAACAGTGGTCTAACATGGGTCACCCTAGGGCAGGAGAGTCAAACTCGTAGCCTCACATGACTATCGGGCCTTTTTTCTCTTTTGCTAAACCAGGCAGGGCGGGGCCAGCACATGACACATCCACCCTTGCCCTACCAAGAACTGCCCATATGACTGTGTTCAGTACCAGCTGCAACTTCTGGGTACTCTTCAAACGTAGCCCCATGTAGAAAGTGTTGCAATAATCCAACCATGACATGATCAAGGGTTGAGAGACAGAATGCAGTGTATCCCAATTTAGGAAAGGATACCACTGGCACACAACAAAAAGTTGTACAAAGGCGTTCTCAGTCACAACTGGCACCTGCTTATCAATCAGGTATCACGAGTCCAGGAAAACCCCTAAGTTGCACATTGTGTCTGTTTGGGGTTGTGCAACCCATGCAGAATTAGAGAAGCTTGCCAGGGTTCAGTGGAAGAATGTTGCCCCACATCCAGATTCCAACAGCCTCCAGGCACCATAAGAGGGCAGTAAAAAGCATCATTTGGATATCAGGGGTGGAAATATAGAGTTGAGTATTATCCATATACTGATGATACTTCAATCCATGATGATGAATGATCTCACACAGCAACTTCATATAGATGTTAAAAAGGAGAGGAGAGAGTACCAAGCCCTGCGGCACACCAAGAAATGGCTGTGGACTTCTATTAGAAATTCTATTAAAAACAGTTTGCCTGGATTGTTAGTTCATTTTTTTTTAAAGTAAACTTGTTTAAAATAACATTATCAGGGACTTTAAAATGGAAGATTTATATATGCCTTGCTCAATTAAGTAAAGCTAACAATAGCAGCAAGAACACTCGTGAAGAATGAAAATGTATTCTTTACCTTCACTTAATAATACTAATATTTATAAATATTGTTGTTGTTAGTTGCAAAGTCTTGTCCGACCCATCGTGACCCCATGGACAAGGTTCCTCCAGGCCTTCCTGTCCTCTACCTCTGGAGACCATTTAAGCTCACGCCTACTGCTTCAGTGACTCCATCCAGCCACCTAATTCTGTCGTCCCCTTCTTCTTTTGCCTTCAATCTTCCCCAGTATTAGGTTCTTCTCCAGTGAGTCCTTCCTTCTCATTAAATGGCTAAAGTATTTGAGTTTCATCTTCAGGATCTGGCCTTCTAAAGAGCAGTCAGGGTTGATCTCTTCTAGGACTAGCTGGTTTGATTGCCTTGCAGTCCAAGGGACTCGCAGGAGTCTTCTCCAGCACCATAGTTCAAACGCCTCAATTCTTTGGCGCTCAGCCTTTCTTATGGTCCAACTTTCACAGCCATAACATTGCAACTGGGAAAACCATAGCCTTCTCCTGCTTGAGCAGGGGGCTGGACTAGAAGACCTCAAAGATCCCTTCCAGCTCATTCTATTCTATTCTATTCTATTCTATTCTATTCTATTCTATTCTATTCATGGGTAGCTAATTTGTGATATAAATGAAAACTGATTACCTTGATTATGAAATTAAGAAACAGAGTATGAACATCATCATAGCACAGAAGAGTTAACCATGAAAATACAATATGGATAAGCTTTTCAAGAAAAATATCCCCCCCCAAAAATAACCACCTGTGAAGTTGGTCTGTAAAGATTATATGCATACAATATAGATCAGTGATGGTGAACCTTTTTGGCACTGAGTGTCTAAACCAGAACGCGCATGCATGTGCATATGCCAGAGCACCGGAAACTTGAAGACAAGCTGGCCGACCCATGCATGCCTGTTTTTTGGCCATTTCCAGGCTCTCCAGCGCACATGTGTGCACCAGAAACCAGAAGAGCAGTTGGCGACAGTGCACGTGCACACAGAGAGGGCTCTGCATGCTACCTCTGACACGCGTGCCACAGGTTCACCATCACAGATATAGACCTATATTAACTAACCAAAGAACAGATTCAGAATCCAATAGTGCAAAATTATCCTATTTCAATAATAGGTAGCTCCAGTTTACATTGGAAAAATAAGTGGTCTTTCTATGCCAAACATGTGGCAAGAAACACCTCAACAATTCAATAATTTAAATACACTGAGAAATTTCTCCAGTTTCAGTAGCAATGGTGGAACACCTTGGTGGCAAAATAAACATAATTTTTCTCAGTAAATAAAACACAAATTATGCTAAAGCTATAGTGAAGAATATCTCATACAATTCATGATATCGTGAATAGATAAAACTCTCCTGTTTAACTCTGTGGAAAAAAATATCTCTCTGGATTCCAAAATCATTTTAATCCTTCATTAGGATGGAATCTACAGATGTAAAATCAGTGAGCTTCACTAAGGAACGTCTATCTTCAATCTTAAAAGGCAGACTTTCTTTCTAATATTTATTCAATATTTGTAAATAGTTTCTTAATAAATATCTCAAGGCAAAGAGGAATCATCTTTTTGTGTTTTCTTATTTTCTTTTACTAATCTTTTATTTTTAAGGAAGGGATGAAGGAACAACCATAGCTCTAAGTTCAGAATTATTTGAGGAGGCCACAAATTTTTTTCACGATCATCTAAAGGAATGAAAAAAAGTAAAATTTACAAATCAGCTTCTGGTAGGTAATGGCAGCCTCTAACATAAAATAAAGGGTTCCAAAAAGAAATCATAATTGCTGTTAATTTCTAACTCTTGCTGTGGAATTATTTCTTACAAGTGGAATAATGTATGCAGCATCATCTGGAAGCTTATTACATTTCTGAAAATTTAAATTATCACAGTATACCTCCATCTGGTGGCAACAACTTAAATTCTAAATGAAATATAGCAAATGTTCTATCAAAAGGCTAATGTTTCATATCTGTACTCCTGTCTCCATCTGGTGACAAGACCCTTCAAAACTCATGGCTTAAATACTTAAGTCCACCACACAAAAAATCTTAGCAGCCAACCTTGAAGTCATCTAGCTTTGCATACTTCAGACAATTTTTTAAATATCAGTTTTATGAAGAAATGAATTAGGGTGCAATACTTTTCCATAATTGAAGCATCATTTATATGCCATGGAAAGATTCCCAGAAAATGTGTGAAAAATACTGTATAATACCGAGCTGTAACCTTTTCATAGATTTTTAGTGTACCATTGATTCATTTAGGCCAGTGGTCACCAACCAGTGGTCCGGGGACCACTGGTGGTCCCTGGGAAAATTTTGGTGGTCCTTGGAGAAAT
>JANHFK010010391.1:102954-115362 GCA_036250565.1 Sibynophis collaris | reverse complement strand
GCTTTACGCGTGCGCAGAGGGCGAGCGTTGATACGCCGATGGGGTAAAACCCAGGTGGTGAGAGGGGAGAGTGTTTGGGCGGAGCATCTTGTAGGGTCAAGAGAATCTGTCGTGGATTCACACTTCGGGTTCTAGTTTGATAAGTAGTGGTTGCGCTAGTTTTAAGTTCGTATAGACGGCACGCTTTCTCTTTGTCGAGAGAATAGGGAAAAAGCAAGCGTCGTACTCCCGATGTTGTGGGGTTCGCACCTTGGTAGCAACGATGCAGCCCACACTGCATCCAACCAACCACCCTATCCGAAAGGGAAGGCAATATTCATCTTCACAAATTCACTTGGTCTTAAAAGCACACAAAAAGTGGTTAATTGTACCGTGCATGGAAAAGATTCTTTCGAATACAAAAAAAAAGAACAAATCTTCCCCAGCGGAGCAGGTGCTTTTCGTGCAAAAGACGTCAAACTCTCGAGAAAACCTGCTGAAAACTTGGATGGCCAAGTCGTGGCTCGGGTCAATTCGGTGAGCTGCGTTTGGGTTACTGCAATGTGTCCATTCACATTGCCACGATGTGTGTTCGTTGTGCAATATAATCCAGGCAATATTTCGGTGCAGATCTTAGACGGTGGCCCCATTTGCTTTGTTATATATACTTTAATTGGAAAGTATATGGTATACTTTTAAAACACATATTCCCGTGACTAAGTTACCCATGGTTTACAACTGGGTTCACATTGCATATCAAACCATAAACTAGTTACACATAGCAACGTCTACAACAAACTGCAGTGATGCCAGAAATATATGTGCAATATAGATGTGCATGTTGTCATCGGGTAAATGTCAACTATACATTCGATACTTGTGATCTGATATCTTACATAAATCACAGCATTTATATAAAAACGTCTTTTCTTATGCCCCTTGTCCATGGGTTTGAATGATGTTCTAAATTAAAGCAGGGCATGGTTAATATGGATAGTATGTAATTGTTGGAGAAGTAAATAGAGTAATTATTAATTGCTACAGAGGCTGATAAGAAGAGATGCATAACACCTAGCCCAAAGTAATGTAGTAATTTTGGAAGATGGGATCAGGATTGCATTATTGGTTTAAATAACCTAGATTCATTATCAAATTTCTACACTGCCCATCTCACCTGAGTGACTGTTTTTAATTCTGATTTTATTTATAAACCAAAGTTAAAAATTAAGGGGGGAAAAATGTTAAGAGTCAGAGGGAATGCATTCCAGTGACCGATCCCCTCCCTCAGGGTTGCATATCATTCCTAGCCTTCCCATGACAATTGGCAGAGCCAGATCTTGACCCTCTTCTGGAAGTCCCCTCTTGTCCCAATCACATTGGGAAACATCTTGTCCCAATTACATTGATTCATCCCACCTAGGGGCGGATCAATGTAATAGACCAGATGGGATGGGTCAATGTAATTGGGACAAGATGGTTCCTCAGATAACCTAGTCCCGTGTCTTAAAGGTAATAATCAACATCATGACTGGCACTTAATGCAGTTTATGCAGCATAACCTCAGGCACACTCAAAAGCACTTATGCCATCACATTCTATACCAGTTGCAGTTCCCAGATACTCTTCAAGGATTGCCCCATGTAGAGCGTATTCCAATTATCTATACAGAAGATGGTGAGGGCATGAGTGACTGAAAGAAGGGCTTCTTCTGAGGAGGGTATAACTGGCACGCAACATGAAATTGAACAATGGCCCTTTTAGCCATGATTGCCATCTTCTCCAGCAGGAGTTGTGAATCCATGAGGACTCCAGATTACACATCAGGTTCATCTGGGCAGTACAACTCCATTCAAGAACAAAGATGGTAAACCCCCAGATACAGAACCATTATTCTTCCATTGCAGGGATTATTTCTTGTGGTAAGATCACAATCCAGACCATAGTGTTATTCCACACTAAAGAAATATCTCAACCATTCTGTTCTCCATGCTATTTATCTCCATATGAAACCTCCAGGTGAGATCATACATCACCTTGCGGTGAGATATCAACACACTTGATTCACTTTTCAATAATCCCCATATTGATATTAATATATTATACTTACCCCGCAGAAATGAAGGTAGAAGTTTACTTCAAGTCAAACAAAATGTTGAAGAAGAAAAGTGTGTATTGGATGATTATGTAAAAGACAGCCGAAAAACCATTTGCAAGTTAAACATTGGAACTGATTCATCTTTTATTTCCTATACATTTAATACCAAAATAATATAATAAAAATACAAACAGAATACTGGCAAGGAAAAGCCAGTATTTAGTCAATTTCTACAAAAGATTGAGGGAAAAGTTGATAAAGGTTAAATTTGGCAATGACTTACAATTAGAGCATTAAAAAGGGGGGGAAACTGAATGCTTGATTTTGGCTGCCCAAGAGCAAACTATTCAAAATAAGGCAGTTAAGGCAGAATTTAAAAAAGCTAAAGAACTGGAAACTCTGATTTCACATTTTTGTGAACAGATAGTGACGAGCATTCAGTCGGTGCCCTGGGCACCAAATAATCTTTGTTGCTGCAGCCTTGCATGGTAGCCAAACTGCCCTAGATCTTAGTCCCGTGATGGCGAACCTATGGCATGCGTGCCCAAGGTGGCACACAAAGCCATCTTTCTGGGCACACAAGCTGTTGCCCAACTCACCTGCAGTTAAGCATGCGTGCGCATCCCAGCTGGTTTTCTGGCCTTTGGTGCGCATGCACTCAATTCAGAGGATGCTGCTGGTCTTCGGAGATATCCTGCACATGCGTACGCGTTTGCACGTACATTGCGCGTGTGAAAACCACACACATGCGCATATGGTGTGATTGTGTGCATAGCACATGGGGAGCCATGCAAAACCTGTGCGCATGCACAGACGATACGATTGCGCACGCAGTGCACGGGAGCAGCACAAAACATGCATAGATGATGTGGTTGCGCCCGCAGCGCACAGGAGTGCACGCGAAAGCTATGCACATGCGCAGATGGTGCAGTTGCACACACAGCACACTGTGGAGGAGCCGCGTGTTTGCACAGATGGCACGCACGCACGCAAAGCAAGAACCTGTTTGGCACTCGGTGAGTAAAAGGTTCACCACCACTGTCTTAGACCCTCCATAGGGCACAAAAGAGCACCTTTCTCTTAAAATAGATTTCATTCATTTTCCTCTACCCTCCAAAACAGATTAATTTTCCTCCTCTTCCAAAAAAAAAAAGAAAAGCCTTAATATCTGTTGAACTGGATCACACATGGTTACTGTTAACTTCATTTTAAAAAGTCAGTTTTTAAATTAATAATAATTAAGTTCAAAATACATGCTGAAAAGAACGGGGGAGAAATGAAAAAGAGTGGGCTATCTAAATGCATGTTGTATACTACTTTTCTGTTTAATGTTTTTATTTCATTACAGTACCACATGCTAGGAAAAAAATGCTTACAAAATATTGATTGCAATTATCAGTTATCTGTGATTAAGGAATTTATATGATAATCTGTGAGCACATATGTGTAAAGTCAATATAGGGTAGTAGTTAAGGCACCTGACTAGAAACCAGGAGACTGCCAGTGCCAGTACCACCTGAAGCACAAAGCCAGCTGGATGACCTTGGACCAGTCAGTCTCCCTCAACCTTAGAATGGAGAAAAGGCAAGCCACTTCTGAAAAATGCTGCCAACTTTTAAGCAAGCCTGTTGCACACTGAATTATACTGTCTGGTTTCTCTACGTTAACTAAGAAATATGTGAATATGTAATATATTGCTATTACATGAATTTGCAATGTACTTGTATTGTGGTACACAACATTTGTTCTTAAGCGTCGGAAAAGCTGCACAAAATGATTTTTTTTCCTGAACACAGCATGTTTAGAAAATACACAGAGCAAAGCTCCCACGTTTTCACAACAATGCTTCTTGGCTCTCAAGATCTACGGTAGGTGTTTGGTGTGTCTGGTCTTCAGACTTATGATGGGCTATTGCTATGGGTGTTGTAGATATTGAGCAGATACATCCTTAGATTAATTGGCTTGGATTGCCACCCTCAGTTTCTGGGAGGAACATAGATGAGACTGGTGTTTATACAATGTTTAAAAAGTTATTCTTTCTTTCTTGGTTATGGGACCCATTGATCACAGACTCAGTTTCTGTGATGTTTAGATTCCTCTAGGTTTGAAGCTGGAAGCAGGCCAGCACCAGTGGGGCGACACCAAAGGGATTACCCCTGTAAGGGACACTGCACGAATGACTGCTGTATGGCATCATATAACATCATATTTCTGCTGTGTGCACAAAATGCTGCTGATGGTAACCTGGGATGGAACTAACAGGTCTAACAATTTAAGTATCAAAAAAAAAGTATTGGCTTCAGGGAATCATTGCAAATGAAATAGATACCTTGTGCTTTCCCTCTTTTCTGAAGAATAGAATTGTGGAGGATCTAAATAATGTATCCAGCAACCTCTTGGTATCATTAAATGTCAAGCTGGTAAGCAAAAATAAAGCTGTGTGTCATTGTCTTTTTTCATAATGATTCCTTACAAATGTTGTTTTACAAAAAATGATCTTTTACAATGATTCTTTACAAAGTTATCTAGTCTACAACTTTGAGATATCCTGATGTTCTTCCAGTTTCCCATCCAAGTACTAAATGAAAATTATGTTAGTATCAAGTAGTGAACAAAAATCTATGACTCATGAACATACCTTTTTTTTTTTACACAGCCAGGTACAAATGACTCAAATTATAAAATTTTGGGTTATGAGAAGATCAACTTCCATTGAGAAATCCATAATGCTGAGAAAAGTGAAAGGAAGGAGAGTATGATGATAGCCATCACAATGGTGGATGAATTTAGCGCACTGTTTGATTTGAAGATTTGAAGGACAAATTATCCTGTACAATATCTATGTGGTCACTAAAATTCAACACTGGCCTGGTAGCAAATAATATTTAAAATAAAAAAGCTCAAACAATGCAGGTCTCCCTTTAACACTTCACTTTTGCCTTCCTCAACTCTAAATTTCTTTTTGCACAGTACCTGAGATCTTAAATGGATCACTATTCTCAGGCTTAGTTGATTGCCAAAGGATCTAAGATGCAACCAGCAATTATGTGGACTAGTAATTGACAGTTGTATAAATGGGGCAATGCTATGCTAAAATGGATTAGAGGGTCTGAAGTAATATCCAGAGTAAAAGATGCTTGGGAACAGAACACCATGTTTGAATTACATGCAGATCATGTTTAAGGGTTCTTGAAATTTCTTCATAATGCCAGTTATAACCTTTGATCTCCAGTGACTTTCAGTGGCCTTTAATCCTGCCCTGTCAAAGGCTATCATTTGTCAGTGCGTTGTTAAGTCCTAGGTGAAGCAAGTCAAATGTAGGCTGTGTTGTGAAAACACAGATTCTCAATGAAAACATCAGAGGGAGTATGTTAATACTTCACTGATCAGTTGAAACACTATGTATCTGATAAAGGAAGCTGCAGCTCATGAAAAAGTATGCTGTCTGTTAGTCAGAAAAGACCCTAGACAAGAGAGGAAAAGCTGCACCTCAGACAATTTTGAGTTGTTAGGATTCAGAATGAAAATTTGTCCTGAGGACAGATGACAAAAGCCTCTCAGAAGGTATCCTCCCTAGATTTTGGGAGAGTAAAAGCGAAAGAAGAAACTTTCAGACTTGCAAGATTCTGTTAATATAACCTTGCAATAAAGAGAGCTAATACTAGTTGTGCTTATCTGGACTACCATGAAACGCTAATACTTCCTGATTCATACATACGGATAATTACAAATATCTATAATTTTACAGTTTATAAGTTCAGTGTGATATCTTCTCTTCAGTATTGCTTGACTCTTAAAATCCCTTGCCCCTTTCAATAATAACCTGACCTGAAAGTGAATTAGCCTCACAAGTCAATGTGGATTCTTGATATATTGTTTCTGATATTACAAACTATCTAGATGAGTTACCTCAAAAATAAATTCCACTTTATCTAAACCCAAATTGAATCATCTTAGTCTGGATTTCCAAAAAAATCTTGTTTCTACATATGACTAGTAAAAAAGTTCAAAAGTATCTCTTTGATCCAACATTTTGGTTTGAATTTGTTTTCAGAATATCAAGTCTATTTGTGGAATTTATCAAACTGCTTTCACATTAAATTTCTAAACTGAAGCATTGTAAATTCTCAAAATATGAAAGCATTCTTAGCTTCAAAGTGATGCAGAATAAATACATTTTAAAATACTGACCTACCTATAATGATGAAAGCTACTTGTCCTGTTCCAGACTTAGTAATCTCATAGTAGCAAGATACAATTGATTTAATGATGGGATTGTAACTCAAACAACTAAGAAAGCAAATAGAATGATCAGCTATGCCATCACATATGAATTCCAGAAAAAACAGTGAATATGATCAGGTAGTCGGGAAAAGATCAGGAGGGCTAATACCAGTTGCAGCCAGGAGTCCCAAAGGAGCTTTTCCAAAAGGCAACTGGACTTTCTTAGGGTTTTCTTTTCTTTTTTTCTTTTTTTGAAAACATTTCATTTCTTATCCTTTTGCTTCTAAAATTCTTGGATAAGAATGCCAGTCAAAGGGTTCCCCCCCCCCCATATTCCTTAAAAAAAAAAATTATGATACAGTGTAATTACTTGCTTCGCGCATTGCAGTAATACCTTACTAAGGCCTTAGATTAGCTATGCAAATTGGGTACATGAAGGTTTATTCGTGTCATGGTGAAATAAATCATCACTTATTCACTGCCAATTGAGCCCTGTTTACATTTACACCAATGAATAGTTGCAGAAAATTACAATGGGTTCTAACCACATAGTAAAACTATCATTGTTACTATTACATCAACACTGAGAAAACTTTGATGTTATTGTTCTGAATACAGACAGAATTCCATCTATATTAGGATATATGGATTAAAAAACAATGGCTATAGACTGCCTTTCACATACATTAGTCAAGATGATGATGTCTCCTTTCATAGGAGAAAGAGGGAGGCAAAAAAAAATCACAATTATAACACTGAAATTGAGAGTAACTGAAGCATGGGAGGAAGAAAGGGTAGAGCCACAGGTAGTCCTCACTTTACGATCAGTTGTTTATGAACTGTTCAAAGTTATAACAGACCCACCAAAGGTATTTATGACCCAGTTCTAAGGTTACAATGGTTCCCCTTCTCCTTGTGGTCTCTTGATCACATTTCTGGTGCTCGGCAACTGGCAGTGTACTACAGTCACATTACTACAATTTTCGGTTTTGCCAAAACCGGCATTTATTCCCAGTTTGAATTGAAGTAACGATCAAGTACAAAGTAAAAGTCTAGATACAGAACAAGATTAAGGAACTGGACTACCTCTGATTCGGAATTTCTTTTCAACATCAAAGCTAGATCAACTCACTTTGCACAAAAATATACGTCATTTTATCCCCAAGCTTTCTTCATTAATGTATTGAAGGAGGGGAGAGAGATGTTGCTGGCATATCAAGTAAAAAATACTGGCAGATCTCAGATCTAAGAAAATAATTCAAGATATAACAGTGATATTAATCTGCCTTCTGCTCATATCTGCTGTAAATGGCAGTAGTTTATAACTGAATCAAAACTCAAACACTAAAATTAGCTTGGCTATATAGCTTTGATAACACACACTTCTTGTTCGATATGCTTGTTCCCACTTATCACATGAAAGGACACAATTGACCTATTTGTGGCTCAAATATAGCTTGGGATCTTTGCACCAATCAGAGTTCATAAACTGGTTTCACAGTCAACTTGCTACACATTCTCATACAGTATTCAATCTGTAATCAGTATCTCTCTCTTGGTTTGGGCCTTAATTTTTTATTTTCAAAAAAGTAGCAACACATCACATTGTTGGTGCACCCAACTCACAGAGTATCTACAGAGATATTTAATAGCCAATTCACTCACCTCTGCACTTTCAGAGCAAATGTTGAGCTGCTGTTCTCTTAACCTTATAGCAGCTGAGACAAATGTAATTCTCTGCATTTGTCTGTATGAAAACAATATTCCTCTTTTGCTAGTGAAATGTTTTCCATCAGCTGAACTGGAAGTTCTTTTCCCTTCTCCCCTTATAAATCCATTATACCACAATCTGTTTCTGTTCCCCTACGAAAATGACTTCTAAGAAGGAAAGGTAACTACTTTTTCTGCCTCCAAAAACTCCAGCAACTAAACAGACAGGTCAGTCTATTTTGTATTTTTCTTTGATTTTCCCTTGCATTTCCATACCATTATGTCTTTTTACAGGTAATTCTCAACTTACAACTGCAATTGAGCCCAAGACTTCTGCTGTTAAGTGAGTTTTGCCCCATTTTACAACCTTTCTTGCTACAGTTAAATGAATCAATGCAGTTGTTAAGTTAGTAACATGGTTGTTAATGAATCTGGTTTCCCACATTGACAGGTCACAAAAGCTGATCACATGACCCCGGGATACTGCAACCCTCATAAATACATGCTAATTGCCAAGCGTCTGAATTTTGATCAGATGACCATGGGGATGCTGCAAGAGTCGTAAGTGTGAAAAATGGTCATAAGTCACTTCTTTCAGTCCGGCTGTAATTTTGAACAGCCACTAAATGAACTGTTATAAATTAAGGATTACCTGTAAAAGGTGGCACAAAACAGTCATTTTTGGTTTTGCAGCTGGCTGTAGCAGTTCTGAAAATGGCTTCATTCAGTACAGCAATCAAGTGTATCGTAAAGAAAGGCTTAGATCAGCTCTGATGTCAAGCTAGACTGATTAACAAACATATTTATTGGGCCATATTTTTCACTTTCACTAGTAAGAGTTATCAATTTTAGCAATCCATATGATTATTACAGTAATAGAATTATCAACACTTAGCTTGTGGAGAAACTAAACCTATACTTACATCTAATCAAAAAACATCCTTAAGGTAAAAGGGTAAAAAAAAAAAAAAAAAAAACCTTGAGGAGAAAAATGCCACCAATCAAACCTGAATAAATAGAAAACAGACTCATACAGGAAAGTTTACCTGATGCTTGATAGAGTTAAGTTGAATGGTGGCTAGATTGGAAATAGTTTTCAGCATGTTGCCTGAAGCATGCTGATCCAACAATCTTCCTTGGCCGGTTGATAAAATACTAACACAAGGAACAATAATTTTACAAATTAAGTTGATTTTATTTACTGAATGAGGGAAAAGAGACACTGTTGTTGTTGTTCCCTGTTGTGATGCAATCCTTTAAAAGACTGAGCCACTACAGGTGGGAGATTTACATTAAGATATGCTTTTGTGTTCATCACTGGGTTTTTTCTTTCAGTCTCTTGTTTGGGCATAGACTATGTACAAAAACTACCTTTCCTTTCTGCTGTCTTTTCCGTAAAGCAGACAGATGCACATGTGGAGGTACAGACATGTGTGTCCTTTTGTTGCATAGCTGGTGGTTGATTCCTTCTTGGTTGTTTAGAAAGATCAAGTAGGCACCATTAGGGAGACTTCTAACTTATCACATCTCTCCCCAGAAAAGAGTGATAGGAGAGTACAATTTGTCTAAAGTGTGTATATATAGTTGTATAGGTTGAGGAGGAAATTTTAAAAAATACTAGGGCATTTATGTTAAGCCAGAATCAAACAAACGCTATTAGGGTAGCATATTGTATACACGAAGTCTATAATTTAAATAGAAACCTAGTTATATTTCTAAAATGGACTTGACATTCTGGTGTTAAAAAAACTTGTTTTTCTTTAAACAAATCTAAAACTTCTCAGAGCCTAGGGAATTTTGAGCCGAGATTTAACTAAAGTAGATGCGCACCCCTAATATATATGCATCTATGCACATTTCCTTTACAGTTTGTTTCACTGTATATTCAAATGAAGCAAAATTAGACTCCACAGATGAAGAAACTGATAAGAGTATTCAAAGACTCTTTTCAAGAGGATGTTAACAGCACAATCCTATGCTTTTTTTCCCTGTTCAGTCATTTCCAATTCTCAGAAACGGCCTGGATAGGTCCTTGCTGTTTCCTTGAGAAGGTCTTTCAGAAGTGGTTTGCCCACTGCCTTCTTCTTAGGGCTGAGAGAAAGTGACCCAGCTGGTCACCCAGCTGGCTTCATGCCTAAGGGAGGATTAAAACTCACAGTCTCAGTTTCTATCTTGGCCCTTTAACCACTATACCAAACTGGCTCTCTTATCTACTCTGAAGTACCGGTAGATACAATTAGCTAGGCTCACACATTGCACTAAGCCTTGTTGATTTTGGCTGATCTCAAAAGGCTAAACAGGGTAGACCAGGTATGGGTGGGAGATTAAAGGAATAGCAGGGCTGGAGCTTATCTTGGAAATTTGGAGAATTGTCTTGGAAGAAAGCAGTAACAACCAGTGCCCATTTTGTAGCCAAAACAGTGCATCTCATCATGTGGCCCCAAGGATACACGCCTGACCCAAAAGAGACTGTACATTTTATGATTTAGAATAACTTTGTCGCTTTGAACGTACACTAATCATCATACATTAAAATGAAATTTCGTTGCATGCAGCTCTCAAAGGGTCACCACCTCCAATATACACCACATAAACATGACAAAATAAATACAAAATGATGTGAATTTATAATATGAACCCATCACTAAGATATTAAAACCATGGTTCATGCCTACCATTCATCTTTGATTTATTCCGCACACTATGGTTAAGTAAAATATGGTGTTACCTAATGTGTGGACCTAGAATATAATTTATTTCAAGAAAGTGAACAAAGTCAAGTGTTTGGGTCATTGACTCAACATTCATACACTTTTAAATAGGGCACCTCTTCTAGCATAAGAGCCACCCTGATTTTAGTAATCCGTCCGATTAGAATCAGCATATCGTGATTGCAGCATTCTCACTGTTCTCTCAGCCAGGAGGTATTGAGGTGAAGAGTCAGATTGTAGATCAGGTGTGGTCCCTCCCAAGAAGTCCCTGACAAACATTCTGCTTCCATTGCCTCTTAGCATTTGGGGTTCAAATTTACATTTTCATTTATAAAGGAGAATATTTGTAGCACAGGGTGGAAACGAGGGGTGCTTAGTGCTCTCTGAGTTTGGTTGTTTTCTTGCTGGTACCACGGATGATGTTACCCAGTTTGGGGAATGATATGTCTGCGACAAAACAGCCAAGCTCAGAGAGCACTAAGGACCCCATTCTAGCTGTGTGCCTATGTGACTGAACATGAGAGAAAATCTCTTTTGTGTTTGCTCCTTCGGTGAACAATTTCTCATTATGTAACTTGCGATTAAATATTGGACAAATAGATTACGTAGATCAATGTCTCTCAACTTTGGCAACTTTTAAGATATGTGGACTTCAACACCCTGCAAGTTGCATGGTTGAAAAACAGTGACGTAAACTAGTCACTGGCTTATTTTGAACTGGAAGTGTAATATTCCCTGTGGGATCTCATAAGTCTTTTGTACACTCTAACTATAATTCGTCCTCAAAAAGGTAAGTTTTTTCCCCTGGAGGACATGAGAAAGAAAAGTGATGGTGATGTTGTCTATGTTTAATATTTGCACCATTTTATTTACCATAAAGGAACATGCACACCTTGTACAAAACTGAAAAACAGCATATCTAGGCTAACCGTGTTCTCTTACCTCATTCACTAAATAATGTGAAACAATTATGCATATAGTAGGGGTAGTCCTCAACTTACAATGATAATTGAGCCTGGCAATTACGGTCCTAAGTCATGATAATCATAAAGTGAGTTGCCAAACAACTGGACCCAGTTTTATGATCTCATTTGTGGCAGTTGTTAAGCGAATCCATTGTTCGCTATGGGCCGGTTCTTGCCAGAAACCAGAAGTAAATGCAGGTTTCCAGCAAAATTGTTGTAAACCATGGTCACATCACCATGGGACACTACAGACACAATTGCAGGCCAGTTGCCAAGCGTCCCAAACGCAGTCAGAAGCTGAGCACTCTAATTGAGGCCCTGATGTTGGAAATTCAAAACCACTTTGTAAATAGCTTTTGGGGTATCCATCATAACTTTAAATGGTTGCTAAGTAACCGATTGTAAGTCAAGACTCACTTGTACTCAGTGGTGGGATTCAAATTTTTTTACTACCAGTTCTGTGGGTGTGGCTTGGTGGGCATGGCATGGCTTGGTGGGCATGGCTACTGTAGGATACTGTAGGATACTGAAAGATATTGTAAAATCTCCATTCCCTCCCCACTCCAGGGGAAGGTTACTGCAAAATCCCCATTGCCTCCCGATCAGCTGGGACTCGGGAGGCAGAGAATAGTTGGGGCGGGGTAGTGCCGGTTCTCTGAACTACTCAAAATTTCCGCTACCGGTTCTCCAGAACTGGTCAGAACCTGCTGAATACCACCTCTGA
>JANHFK010010386.1:0-10034 GCA_036250565.1 Sibynophis collaris | reverse complement strand
AGGCAATTTTTGGCCTCTGGAGGGCCTCCGGGAGGGTGGGGTGGGGAAGGCTGTTTTCACCCTCCCTAAAAAGCCTCTGGAGCCTGGGAGTGGTGAAAAATGGGCTTACTGGGCCCACCGTGCCATTGTGTGCCAAAAGCGGGGGGAGCGCGTAATACATACATCTGCCTCACTGGAAAATGTTTTAATCTTTTTCTGCAGGTATAAAGGAAGTAAGAATAGATTTATATACAGTGTTCCATGTTGATTAAGATTTACAAACTTAGCTGCCACCCACTCAGCATGAAAGGGAGTTGAACTACATTAGCTGAAGAGTATGGCTGAAACAGAAATCTTGATCTTCCCTTAGCCCTATCATTCTTTAGCCTGGGAAGATCATATTAAGACAAAACTAGAAATTATCAATGTCAAATTTGCCAAGATCCAAGTGTTCTGCAACATCAGAATACCTTGAAGTAAATGATAAAGTCTGGATTTGTGGATTTAATTGACCAACCTGCAGCTTTCTAAGACAGTACTTTTAGTGGATATTCTTGGATTGATTGTAATAGTTAAACATTTAGATGTTTAAAGTCTTCTATCCTTGTAGTGTTCAGACTCAGGCTATTGGGCAGGAGGTGTCTATCAATATATAGCTGCTTTTCAGATTGTATATAATTTTTTTGGGTGGGGAGGAGTGCATTAATTAAGTTCACATTTGAAAAAATGTAAATCCCCTCCTACATCATTGTTTCAGATGTGACATTAGTGGTAAAGGTAAAGATTCCTCTCGCACATGTGTGCTAGTCGTTCCTGACTCTAGAGGGCGGTGCTAATCTCCATTTCAAAGCCAAAAAGCCAACGGTGTCCGAAGATGTCTCCGTGGTCATCTGGACGGCATGACTAAGCGCCAAAGGTGCATGGAATGCTGTTACCTTCCCACCAAAGGTGGTCCCTATTTTTCTACTTGCATTTTTTATGTGCTTTCAAACTGCTAGGTTGCAGAAGCTGGGACAAGTAACAGGAGCTCACCCCGTTACGCGGCACTAGGGATTCAAACCGCTGAACTGCTGACCTTTTGATCAACAAGCTCAGTGTCTTAGCCACTGAGCCACCACGTCCCTTGCTTCATATGTTTAGATACTAGTAAAGTTTTAAAACATAAAAAAAAATAAGCTGTGTCTTATAAGGAGGAATTTTCTAATCCACAGTTGCTGGATTAGGTTACTACTTTTGCAGAAAAAAACACTATTCCTAGCAAGCACTGCATCTCAGCATAGAAAAGTACCTGGAACAAGATGCTTGTTATGCTTGAGCATTTGGCATTTATAGGAATTCTGAACAGAATCAGAAAATAAAAGAAGTGAGAGTTGGGTCTCATCGCATTACCAGCCAGTAGGAGTTCAACAGCTGCCAATTCTCCAATATCAAAAAGATCACTCAGAATAAAGGCCTCTTTGATGAGCTGTTCTGGTAACAATCGGGTCCCCTGTTGGCCTTGGATAGCAACTCCCTCAGTATTTGCTTTCTGAACTTTTTCATGCTGTTGGGCATTCTTTGGCTACAAAATAAGTTTTAAAAAATGCTTAATTATTCTCAAAGATACACTGATTTTTTTTTTACTGAAATACAGCTGCAAAGTATTATCTAGATTAGACATATCAGCTTTCATAAAATACACAGGTATATTTAGAGTAAAACTTATATTTGCTCACACTTAAACATACTATCCAAAATGTGCCCAAAACTGGCCAATATTTTTGTCATTAACAGGGAATGCTGAATGTGGCATAACTAAGATTAACTTTGATAACCTAACTTTCTCTATCTTACTAAAAAGCAAATCATGATGGGTGATGGATATCAATATCTACAGGCCCCATCTTCTAAATTACAGGGCAGAATTTTTCAACAAGTCATTCAGCTATTTTCTTAGCACAGAAATCATTATTTTAGTTATTCAGCTAATTTATTTTTCTCAAGTGATCTGTTACTTCCCATTCAACTTGACTGCACCTGGCAATATTACATTCTTCTTTAAAAATACTACCAAAAATCCCTTCTCATTATCTAATATCAGTTTGTGATGTAAATGTCTATGAAGAAATATTGCCTTCACTGCAATATTATTAAAATACTTCATTCTGACAACATTATATAAAGTTTTAATTCAAGTAAAATACAAAGCATACTTTAAGGAACAAGAATAATGCCAACACAACTCTTTTTTACACTTTCTAATAAAATAAAAGATTGTTTACCGGATTTCTGAAGAGTGAGATAAAGTCAGCTTTGTGTTTCTTTAAAACCTGGTCAAGAAGATGTATTGCTTCAGATTGCCTTTTCCATATAGCATTAACCACTGCCTGCCAAATGTCTTTGTATGGCCCCCACAAACTGGCAGCTGAAAATAATACATGTGCTTCAATTAAATAAAATTATGATAAAGCATTGCTACATTATACAACACTTGCAACAAAAATTTAAATGACATTACTTATAAGTGATGGCAGTAGCAAAAGGTCAGCTGCCCATAGCAACAACAGTAATGGTAAGTGATAATTGCTTTAGTCATAAAAAGCCACACATTAAATGAGATTACGTCCTTGCTTAACAACTGCCCTGTTTAATGACCATTTAAAGTTACAAAGATGCTGAAAAAATGACTTTACTACCAGTTCTCACACTATGAACATTGCAATGCCCCCATGGACATGTAACTTTGGATGATTTGCAACTCATAAACACCCATCACAGCAACCCAGTCACCACTGACATTTGTGTGTTCATAGCCACCTGCTAAAAAGCAGAGTCAATGAGAAAGCCAGCAATAAAATTATAATTTGTAGTCAGATAATGTCTTGCTTAATGATTGTATCACTGAGCAATGGAGTTGCCAATCCCAATTGTGATTTTTAAGTGAGGATTGCCTATATCCATGATGGCGAACCTATGGCACATGTGCAAGAGTGGCACGCAGCAGTCTCCCTGATGGCACACAAGCCGTCGCCCCAGTTCAGCTTTGCTGCACGTGCGTGCGCGCCTCCCGCTAGCCAGCTGGTCTTCAGGTCTCTGCTGCACAGGTGTGGGGGCCGCATACGCATGCGCGGGGTGTGTGCACAAGGGCCACACGCACATTGCATTTTAGAGGTTCAGGCATGCGCGCATTCACATGCGCACAGGCACGCTTTGGGCACTCAGTCCGGAAAAGGTTAGCCATCACTGGCCTATACATTATTGTCTTGGCTTTTCTTACCATTGATGACACAACAGAATAGTTCATGCTTCACAAACCAGTAACTGAAGTACTAAATGATGGTATGTTCATATGAAATTCAGGTGGTCCTCAGTGACCATTTGTTCACCTATCGTTCAAAGTTAGGACAGAATTGAATCAGTGGCATCTATGATTAGCCCTCGAAGTTCTAGCTGTGGCAGCTTCCTGGCAGTCAGGTGATCATAATCTGGGTGACCTTAGCTGCTGGTTTCCAACAAGGAAAGTTAACGGGGTACCAAGCAGGTTGTAAATGGTGACCATGTGACCTCATACTTAATAATGATGCAGGATTTGCTTAATTACATCAACTGATCCCAATTATAGCAGTTAACTGAAGACCACCTGCATACAAATTCCATTGTACTCATATCCATCACACAATCATTCATATCCATCTTCCACATCGAAAGAAAATTTCCAAAGTTCCTGGGAATTGTCATCTGAGGTAGTTGTATTTATTTATTAAATTTATATGCCAGCCATCTCATTATTAGTGACTCTGGATGGCTTACAATATGATAAAAATGTAAAAGACATAAAATGATTAAAATTAAGATAAATAAGAAATTAAAATCCAAGAGGACGGGTGACATAGGGGTGGGGATCTTATCTCTACTCGGCCACCAAACATCTTATTGGAGGTAAAAGGAGTTTTAAGGCTCCTTTGGAAGGCTAGGAGTGTTCTAGAAAGCAGGGATGACAGCAGAAAAGGCTCTTCTCCTGTGTTTGCAGATCTTATGCCAAACTATTTTCCACAAAGAAGATAACCAACACACTAAACACCTCTACAACCTGAATTAAGAACTGAAAAGATTTAAAAAGCCATAGTCCCCAATTGCCATACCAATTCATAACAAAATAACAATTAGTTTAGTAACACTAAAATAAGCAAAGTCAAAAGCCAAGCACTATCACCTTAGCCTTGCTGTTTCTGATTTGCATTCCTTCTCTATCCATGAAGCAACAATAAGTGACATATAGAGTATTATTCCTTACTTGCTTCATGCTGTTGTCTGGACAGATCTGTGAACTGAGAACCAGAAAAAAGCAGTGGCCAAGCACAACTCTTAACACCACCTCAATGCTGCAGTGAAATCAGGGTGGCATCTTCCCAATATTATGATTATTTGTTATAATGCCCATGGTAATACAGTAGACTGTTTTCTCTCCTCTGCCTCAGAGGAGGATTATGAACTTCTATCAGCCTGAGGACACTTGGCTACAGACATATTGACTGCCACATTCCAAAATTGGGTGAGGGCAAAACCAGATCCAAAGGATTTGTGAGTTAAGGTGTCAAATGATGGTTTAAATTTCTAGAAAGCTCAAGGATGTTGGTCCTTACACATTTCTACCATTCTAAAATTGCACACACAAAGACAAATGAAAATGTTGACTCCACTCATAACAAACTGCCTTCCTATGTTCTCTGATGTCCAAGACAGGATGTATGCAGATAGAAGAAGCTACAGGTAGTCCTTGACTTATCACCACAATTGAGCCCAAAATTTATGTTACTACGTAAGACAGTTGTTAAGTGAATTTTGCTCCATTTTATGAACTTTCTTAATTCACGCTTGTTAAGTGAATTACTGCAGTTACTAAGTTAGTAACATGGTTGTTAAGTGAATTGATTTTGCTTGTCAGGTCGCAAAATGTGATCACATGACCCTGGAACACTGCAACCATAATAAATAAAGACAATTGCCAAGCATTTGAATTTTGATCACATGACCATGGGGATGCTACAGTGGTCGTAAGTGGGAAAAATGGTCATAAGTCACTTTTTCAGTGCCATTGTGATTTTGAACGGAAACTAAATGAATTGTTGTAAGTCAAGGACTACCTCCATTGTGGCAAGGGGGGGAAAAAACACACTGTTACACTGACAATCAAAATAACCCAAGGACAATAATTCAGATCTCCTCTGATCCTTCAAAGAACGTTTAAGAATTCGAATTTTCGTCACAGAAGAATCTGTTTAAAAAAAGAACTCTAGATCTGCTCTCGGTCTCCATTATTTTTACTGCTTTATGCTGTTTTAAATGTACTGTGTTATTAGAGAGTAGCTTTTCCCACTTTCTCGTCCGCATTAATCAAAAAATCTGATTGAGATAAATTTGATTTTTTGATTGGGAGCCGCACAAAGTTCGTTGTAAAATCGGCATCAAGGCGAAGTGCAAGGAAAGCAGCAAGCCCATAAATCTTCCTGGAAGCAAATGTTCTTTCTACTCACTTTTGAGTCGATAAGGGGAAAAAAAAATGCGCGAAGCAAAAAGGAGATTGAAACTCATTCACACCAAAGGAAGGTCGCCTTTTAAATGATCGATAGTTTTCCATAAATAAGGGGGAAACCGGGCGCAAACCCGTACCGCCTTCAAGGAAAAAAGACGCCCGAAACCAAATCACCGCTTTTCCTCTCGCCCTTCACTTCGCCCCGGAGCCTCCCTACCTGAAATTACCGCCAACGGCGCCGACATCTTGGACGCTCCCTCACGCGAGTCCAGCGCTCCTCCTGCCCGAAGGCCCGAAACTCCAAGCAGGCAACCTCTGTGATTGCCCGGTAGCGCTATTAATCTTCCGACACACCACCAGGATCCGTAGCCTATCAAGAATAATTCCACCTCATGCTTGCTTCCATAGCACGGCTAGCAGATGGTCCCTTTGGCTCGTTAAATAAAAATCGACTTTTTGTTTTTTAAGCAGTAGAGGGATAGCCACATGCCCAACAATTAAGAAAATCAGGACCTAGAAGTAACGAATGCTGGGAATTGTAGTTCGGCCCAACATGATAGAAGCGCGGGAAATTGAACGAGCATTGCAACGTAGTGGGGCGAATCTCATTCGTTGGCTGAAACGATGACACGGATTTCTCTACAAATATGTTAATTTTGTTCAAAAGTATGGATGATTAAAACGATGATATTAAAATATATATTTTGTACATCAGAAATGGACAGCAGATTGATTAGCAAGTTATAACCTATCTTTCCTTAAAATAGTTAAGATAGCATGTAAGTTTCTCCCCCGCACACATTCTATTTTCACAATACCTCAATGAACTAGATTAAATAGAATTGCACTGATGAATGCTCACCAACGTTATTGAAACATATTTTCACGGGGGGCAATGTTTTAGACAAGGCGTGGATTTTTTTTTCTACATCAGTTTCCCTCTTTCTGTTTAACATACCAGAATACATGGGTGTAAATAGAATTTAAATCTGAACGTGTTTTCAAACAAATGCAGGCTGATATTATCCAATCATACCGAAAAAAATATAATCACCGCTTCATGAAGCAAGGCGTTAGAAATACTGTATAGACGAGTTCCTAACTCCCCATACTAGTTCCCCAAACTACTGGAGTACACCTGCTGGGGGCGGACTCCTCGGACTGCGTGGCTCTGCTTCCTATCTTTTCTTTCCGTTACACCAACTCGCTGGTGGCTTGGGCGTATTCACTTTGGGAACCGCTTCCGGGGCATGCTGGTAGCCCCGCCTTAACAGAAGATCCTGGCGTGCAACTGATGGTCGATAGTTTGGTGGCTAGCCGTGTCTCGCATGAAGGTCGTCTGTGGAACTCCCCAGCTCTATTTCCATTGTGGTGGAAGAGAACCAGCGACCCAGAAGAAGTTGTTGCCCCGGGGATCGGATACGACGATGGGGATAAGTGGGGACCAAGAGGAACGAGAGAGCCGGAGCCACTGACCGTAGTTCTCTCTTCTTCTCTGCCTGCCCTCCTCGATCTTCTGGGGGATCTGTGGGGTAGGATAGATGAAAGATTGTCCTGCATGCAACGGCATCCACGTTACCACGTGTTACGTACGAGCAAGAACTTGAACTAAATGTCTGTGGAGATTCTCAGCCATCCAGGTTCATGCTTGTCCCAAAGGTGCTGTTTCAAGGAGCAACTGGACTTCCTTGTTTTTCTTTGAAGACGTTCCCCTTCTCGTTCAAGAAGCTTCTTCAGCTCTCAAATAGAGTGGAATAGCAGAGTTGGAAGGGACCTTGCAGGTCTTTTAGTCCAGCACCACCACCACCCCACCTGCTCAGGCAGGAAACCCTGTAACCATTCAGACAAATGATTATCCAATCTCTTCTTAAAAAGGAGCTGATGAGCTAAAGAAGCTGAGAAGCAAGACATCTTCAAAAAAACAAAACAAGAAACCTTTTGAAAAATCATCCTTGGGACAACTTGAACTTAAGTTTCCCTGCTTCAGCGCTCTAGCCGTCCTGATTTTTTATTCAGAACATTGCAAATGATCTAAAACAGCATTTCTCAATCTCAACAAGGCTTGGCTCTGCCATTTGAGAGCAAACTCATCTTCAGAAAATGTTTCTTTATATTCTCGTACTGTGCCTCGGTGGTTTAAAGGGGATGATATGTTTGTCAGTTTAAGTAGCCTTTTTTATTTATATTTGTACTGCTTCCCATATAAATAGGCTTTAATTGAATGAATGTTGTTGTTTTTTTACTATCACGGTATATTATAAATGCTTTTTGGTTTTTAAAAATGATGCAAGTAGATGGACAGTAAAATTATCCTAACCTGCATATTTTGCAGTTCTGCAAATAGGTATTTTCCCAAGTCTTTTTAATTTTAGAAATCTAATTTTTCTCACTTTGGAACTATTTTTCATAATTATACTGCTCTGTTTTATGCTTTCTTCTTGAGTTTTGTGAGGACTTATATATTGAAAGTTTTGTCAGTTATTAAAAGTAATTAGCTGGCAATCAATATCACAATTTCTAAATGGGGTTGGGTTCTATATATGATTAGCAGAATATAACTACTACTCATTGAGGTAATATCTTTCAAGTGGTCTGCTGGATGGCGTTCCCTCATGTGTTGAAATAAGCAGAAATCCAGTGGTGGCAATTCTCTTGATGAAACCACAACTAGACTTCTGGAAATGCACCATTTTCCTTAATTATATTGATCTGTTATTGATTTGAGAAAACGCCATTGTGACCAGTGTGAGAAAAAATATAAACACTTATATCCAACAAGGGAAAAAAGTGCCATCAAAGCTCACAGTAGAACTGTAGTTGAGGTGATAAACATGCTCAATATTTTCCTAAAGGCCTTACGGTTCTTTTCTCTTTTTTAGATCTAGGTATAGTGCTGTTGCTGGCTACCATGTTTGTGTTAGTAGAAATGACAGATACAGTGCGAATTCCTCCATGGCAGTTTGAAAGAAAGCTTAATGATGCAATCACTGAAGAGTTAAATAAGAAATTGGCCAATAAGGTAATTATTAGAAGTTCAAACAAATTGATTCTAAATGCCTCATCAAACCATTAATGCATATTTCTAACTCAGAATAATTCATATTTTTGATGAAATAAACTATAGTATATGGCAACTTATGCCATAATAGAATTGTGAATTTTGAAGAACCTATACAACTCAGTTGTTAATTACTGGAATAGGGATGGGCGAGTTTGTGGTATCCTTATTTTAAGTTACAACTCCCATAAGCTGCAAGCAGCAGTGATCAGTAATAACAGTTTGAACACTAGAGGACATTAAGAAGTATACTCCTCAATTAGAAACCTTTTGAAAAATGGCGTCCAAATTTTCATCAGTTTGTTTAGTACATTTCTTGTACTGTTAATACATAATAGTACTATAGAAATTATTTGCAATTCATCACAAAAGGGAATGAAGGAAAATAGAACTGGCTATTCATGTTTCTTTCTATTCATCTCTGGCTTCAGGGATTGTTTATCATGGTTTTGTTTGTTTGTTTTTAATTCTTGTACACTTCTCGGAATCACCTGGCTGAGATGTTTAGAAATATAAATTTATATATAAATATAAACTCATTTCATTAGTTAGATTCAGTTTTGTGGCTTTACTTTTGAACATATGCTTACATGAACTTTCTAATAATTGCAACTTGTTGCTCTCTGGACCTCCCCCATTTCTTCCTCATTCTACTATATTCAGGTTGTATATAATGTTGGCCTCTGTATCTGTCTATATGACATTACAAAGCTGGAGGATTCCTACATATTTCCAGGAGATGGTGCATCACACACAAAAGGTTTGACAACTATATCTAAGTTTTACCTCTTCAGATTTATAGAGAAACTGAGAACCACAAGACTCAGTATTTAATTAAATATATTTAACTCCATTTTATTCTTAGTAGCATTTTTCCTTAATATAAAATAAAAGTATTCATGGTATATTCCATGTTGTTGTTCAATTCAAGAGAATTAATGGTTTGTCCTCCTGCGATATATCCTAGTTCAATTTTTGTTAACTTAGTATGATAGTGAATTAGCATATGATTGAATACGATATGTTATATAGCAGTGATGCCTAACCTTTTCAGCACTGAGTGCCGAAAGTGTGAGTGCGTGCTAGCACACCCAAAGTGTAACGCACGCATTACCCCCCCTGCATGTACCCCATGCATGCGCGCTCGTCTCCTGCATGCGCCTCAGGGGGGGGCCCTCCGCATGCGTGGCAGAGACTCAAAAACCAGTTGGCCAGTGGGAGGCTTACATGCAGAGCTGAGCTGGGGTGACAGCTCATGTGCCCACAGAAAAGGCTCTGTGTGCCACCTGCGACACGAATGCTATAGGTTCGCCATCATGGTTATATAGTAATAAGCAATTCTTCATTATTAAGGCAGATATTGATATTTGAGAAATGAACAAATTGACCCATGCTGTAGACATTCAGCTTGAGCCGAGGTGGCGCAGCGGTCTAAGGCACCCTGTTATTAACACCAGATGCCTGCAATTATTGCAGGCTCGAATC
>JANHFK010010384.1:146878-157208 GCA_036250565.1 Sibynophis collaris | reverse complement strand
GAACCTGCAGTAAATGCAGGCAGCTGGTGTTAATAACAGGGTGTTTAGACCACTGTACTACCAAGGCTCTTAAAAATCACTAAAGGTGATTCACATGACCCCACAATACTGCAACCGTTGTGAGTCATTTGCCAAGCAGATGAATTTTGATCATGTGACCACAGGGACACGGTTGTGAGAATTGGTTATAAGCCCCCCCCTTTTTTAGTGCTGTTGTAACTTTGAACAGTCACTAAATGAACGGTTGGAAGCAGATTCACTTAACAACCGAGGATTACCTGTAACTGATGGATTTCACTGTTCATGATGAACAACTGAGATAATTAGTGAAGAAGAAAATGATGATAAGATTCTCAATGTGGGACTTTGGGCTGAGGGAAGCCTGATCAGAGGAGGTCCACCCTTATAGCTTCTCTGGTACCAAAGCAACATCTTCCAACCTCTCTCTGTTGCTCCATTGTTTAGTGTTCCGACAATGAGGATAGCCAAAAAATGTGTTCTGTGGTGGACTGGAGATCACTTTGACTTAGCCTTAAATCTTCAAAGTTTTCTGAAATGGGGAAGAAATGTGCCCAGCCAATGGGAAAAGAAAATACAAACTGGTAGCAAGAGAAGAGAGAAAACCGAAAACCTGATAGACTCTAGGAGTATGGCAGTGGTTTCCTCTCCAAGCTTGTTTCAATTTAGTTCCTGAACGTTTCGTTACCAGACTAGGTAACATCATCAGCAGATTTTCTTATCCTATTCTCCTTAGTTATAAATGTCTTGTGTGCCAGTGTAGTCAGTTAGTCATGTGATTGGTTGTTTGTTTGGAGATCTATCTGTCTGTCCATCCATCCATTCATCCATCCATCCATCCATCCACCCACCCAACCAACCAACCAACCAACCAACCAACCAACTAACCACACTGGCACACAAGACATTTTTCTGCTGATGATGTTACCTAGTCTGGTAACAAAACGTTGACAAACTAAATTGAAAGAAGCTTGGAGAGCAAACCACTGCCATAATCTAAGACCCGAGCTACACGTATTTTCTATTATTTCAGAATAAGATTAATATGAGTGGCAGTATGAAACACTGCCTGAAGAGAAAGACATATGTGTGATTTTTACATCTGAGATATTTATAAACGATAGAAGGTTTTATAGAAATTACAGCTCCTCAATTCAGCAACTGAAAACATCCTCTCTCTCTTCTGTGCTATAAAGTACCATAATTTTGAATCTTAATGCTATGGTCTTAGATCCTGAAATATTTATTCTGGTTGGTTTATAACTAGAAAATCTATATAAAAATACTCCCACAATTTATATTAATTAAACCTATTTTCTAAAAGAAAGATGACTGCTATTATAGAAGAAATAACAAGAATAAAAACAAAGAAACGTTTTCCCTTTTCCTGGGACATTACAATCCCTCTTTATTCTAAACAATACTCCAATAATTGAAATGCTTTCCTATAGAATTCATATATTTGTGAGATATAGATTTATAAATACATATGAAATAACTATTGCTCTTTAAATGCAAAGAAAACACATTTTCCAAGATCAATAACATGAAACCAGAGGCACTCTATGTACCTATTTACCATGGTTGCCTTTGGCAATATATAAATTGTAGGACCATAAACTCTTCCATTGTGATTTTACTCCTTTCAGAATCGAACAGATGTCTTTACCAATGCAAGAACAACACATCAACAGAAGCCGGTGATTGCAACAAGGAGAAACCAATGACTACAGGTAATTGTAGTAGTAGCAGTTATCATTTTGGTCAGAAACAGAACAAGCCTTGTTGAAATGTAATGGGATAATTCATTGGTTAGTGCTGATTGCACTATGTCTGGAAAATCAGGTATAGTAATCAAAATTATAGCCCTAAATAAAGAGTGTGTGGGCTTATGGGATTCCTTTTATAGCACCTAATCTGCTATACTACCAGCAATGGATTTTTAGAACCTTAAAAAAAATGTTCCATAGTGTTGTCGACTATTTAAGTCTGTTGCCAATATAGAATACAGCTCATTTCTTCTGAGCAAAAGCCACTGAGACTTTTGGTAACACCTGCTCTGTGGAATAACCTCCCTCTTGAGATTGCACTAACCATAACCCTGCTAGCCTTCAGGAAGGCCTTTAAGACTAAGCTGAACCTTTGGATGTGGGACTTAAGATATTAGAGAAGCAAGATGTTATTACAAAGATGTGGGCGTATTCCAACTGTGTGTTTGACTATTATGTTTTATTTTAATTCCGATTCACGCTTTTGTGAGCTGGGTAGCCATACAATTTATCTAACTAAATCCTATCTAATATTTTCAGGGATATGCAGGGTTGTTGATGGGGGAGACCATATGATGAAGCCTCATTCCTTTGTATGTTTCACACACACAAAATGAATGGGTCTTCAAATCACACCCACCATATTGTCTTTTTGCTCCCTCTTACTACGGATGCCTCTTCTTCTTCTCTGCAGTGCCTTGCTTAATTTTGATATCTATAAGAGTCTCATCTACTCAAATATCAAGGGTTCGTGAATGATCCTCCTTCAAACACTGATAAAATGAGAGTTAAGGTAGATGTAGCGATTGTTATGATGTTAGATGAAATGTAAAAAAAAAAAAAGATTTCTAAAATCAACAAAGAATTTATCCGCACAGCATTCTTTCCATAGTGGAAAGATACTTCAGTTGCTGTTTCCTGAGGCAACAAACTCTGTATCTCATAAGCAGCTTCCTTAGGCTGAAGCTGGTCCAAGGTGTTCCAGCTTGAAAGAAAGCCAAGGATCTTCCGCAAATATATTTCTAATGCAAAGGATCCTTTGGAGATGGGCGATTTCCTGGCCCTAATTGGTCTGCTGGAAGACCATTTTCTTCTATGTAGCTAAAGCTTCTGTACCTCCATGGTCATTTCTGATGTGGCTAAGGGAGACTGGAGCTCTCTCTCTCTCTCTCTCTCTGCATGTGTATGTGTGTGTCTTAGTTTCTAGGTCAAGATGATTATCAGCTATGGAAAAGAGCAAATGTAGGCCTCCATATGAACAGTATTCCCATTGATATACAGGAAACAGAATATTTTTCCTTAGAGAAAGGGGCAAACATGTGTTGTAGGGCAGTGGTGGGATTCCATTTTTTTTACTACCGGTTCTGTGGGCGTTGCTTGGTGGGCGTGGCATAGCTTGATGGGTGTGGCAGGGGAAGGATACTGTAAAATCTCCATTCCCTCCCCACTCCAGGGATAGGTTACTGCAAAATCCCCATTTCCTCCCGATCAGCTGGGACTTGGGAGGCAGAGAATAGATGGAGGAAGGGCCAGTCAGAGGTGGTATTTACCGGTTCTCTAAACTATTCAAAATTTTTGCTACCGGTCCTCCAGAACTGGTCAGAACCTGCTGAATGCCACCTCTGCCTTCAGGGCTTCCATGGAAGACATTATCAGGGACACCACAGTTACTTCCAGAGTTCTTCTAGAGTGGCAGGATGATCTCCAGTATCTATCACCCATTTCCTGTCCTCTGTCTACGAGGCAGTACCTCTACTTCCAAGAAGGAGATGCTGTGAAGTTGCTCCTGGGCTCACCTTCTAGTGTGTCAGGATGATTTCCAGGATCTACCACACCTTTTCTTGTCCTCGTTGAAAGATTCAGTACCTCTACTTCCAAGAAGGTGAAGCTGTGAAGTTGCTCCTGTCCTCACCTTCTAGAGTGACAGGATGATCTCCAGAATCTATCGCCCTTTTCTTGTCTTCTTTCCAAGCAGGTGGAGATATATCCAAACAAAGCACTGAATTATAGCCACCGGCTTAGACCTTGGTTTCCAGGAAACCCTTGGAAATCAAAGTCGATGCTGGACCTAGTTGTCTCTTGGCCTTATGGCACGACAACTTCCGGTTTATTAATCTTTTAAAACTTCAAATAATCTCAACCAAAGAAAGCCTGGGAAAGTTTTAGAACTTTATCAGAACACCTTTGGACCTTAGCTTATCACCTTAAACCCTCAACCGATATAACAGCTACCTTGAAATTTAAGGAGAGTTAGGTCTTCCTAGTCATGGAGGCTGGGAGACCACTTGAGTATTCTAAGGTTGATGGATAGATGTAATAAAAATCTCTTTTTATGAAATAGATTTATATCTGGTGAGGCAACCAGTGGTGGGTTTCTACTGATTCAGCCCAGATTGGGCTAACCAGTAGTGATGGCGGACATCATCATGGACACTCTGTGCATGCGCAGAAGCACTGCACTCAAGCAAAGCTCACGCACGCACGCATGGGCTCCCAGTTTCGAACTGGTAGCGAAGGTAAGTGGAACCCAACACTGGCGGCGACTCTTGTTTTGGAGAAGTGAGAGTCCTGCAGCTGAGTCAATTGCAAATAATTGTTCCTAAGATATGAAAGTACTTGATGGGATGATTTAAAAAAAAAAATGAAACTCCTTATTTAGTGTCTAAAATTAAAGAGGTTTTCCCTTCCCTTCCCTTTTGATTAGGTTTCTTTGAACTCAAGAGTTTGATTTTAAACTTCTAATGTACATATACAGTGTGCCCATATTATATCAATTTTGTAGCTTGCATTCTATTATGAAATGATGAGGTATTAGCATTTTTATGTTCAAAAGCATAATTGAGGAAGAAAGCCATCTTGACTGCATAATTGAATAATTTGATATTATATATAATTATTCCTGAATTGCTTCAGGCAGCGCTGATTTTTTTTATTTTTTTTTTTAAAAAGGCATTTTTATTTCTTTTTTGTCCTTGACTATCCTGGCCAGATTCCATTCTGAAAATTATATTTATATCCGAGAAACTGCTGATTCAGTAAGAACTGCTTGCTGCATCATTGTAACGCCGCTTCAATGTGCACATTAGAATCTCTTAAACATACTTATCTATCGGGTTAATCTTTCAGAGAAAAGCATCAAAACATCAATTAACCTAAGCCTGAAGATTTGATATTACTTATGGCACAACACACTGTCCATAAATAGTGTTATAATGGCCAAGCTGGCATTTGGTACGTTTGCCCATTAGCAATATTAATAATAGCAATAGCACTTAGACTTATATACCACTTTACAGTGCTTTACAGCTCTCGCTAAGCGGTTTACAGAGCCAGCATTTTGCCCCCAGCAATCTGGGTCCTCATTTTACCCATCTCAGAAGGATGGAAGGCTGAGTCAACCTTGAGCCTGGTGGGATTTGAACTGCCAAATTGCAGTCAGCCGGCAGTCAGCAAATGTAGCCTGCAGAACTGCACTCTAACCACTGCACCACTGAGATTCAATGTTACTTTTAGCACCAGAAAAAATATTAAAAGTTGTAACTTTGGTAACAATTCTGCTGCCTATGTTCCCTTAGCCCCTCCCACAAACCAATCCACTTCTAGTACATTTTTGTACACATTTTTAATGAACCACAGCAATGGAAAATACTTTAAAGTCTCTTCGCATGGCTTTAAATACTTACTAGAGAGATGATATGAAGCTAAATAGCAGCAGAACAGATGGTGAATAAGAAATTGGACATATTGGATTATTTGAAGACTCGGATATATCCTGAGACTGAATGAAAAGAACATAATAATTCTTCTTTCTTACATCATTTTCTATTCATAGAAAAGGAAAACATTGATAAGAGAAGTGGTTTATTTCCACCCTTATTGGACCAAGTCACATCATACAACATAGAATCATAGGGCTGGAAGGGACCTCAGAGTTCTTCTTGTCCAATCCCCTGCTCAAGGCAGGAGACTGTATATCATCCTGGTCAACATAAATTCAACACAAAAAATAGTTTGTCGTGAAAGTGACTGCCTGCGAAGGCTCCTGGATTGGGGCTGAAGCAATATGCTCCATCCAGAGGTTGGATTCACATAATTTATCTACCACTTTGGCCAGCACCAAAAATGTGAGTCCACCCAGCACATATGCACAGCCTTCAGCGCATGCGCTTTCTTTCACGCACGGCTTCAACGCATTCACATGGCTTGAAAATGTGACAGCGTAGCGCCAGGGCGGTTGGGCAGGTGGGTGGGCCCACTCGCAGGTTGCTACTACCGGTTCGCCTAAACCAGTCCAAATTGGCTGAATACCACCTCTGGCTCCCTCCCATAATTGGATAGACCAGGTTGTCTTGATAGACCTGTCTTCATCCTAGTCAAATGAATGTCCAGTTTGTTTTTGAAAAGCTCCAGTGATAGAACACTCACAACTCCAAAAGGCAAGCTATTCTATTGATTAATTGTTCTCTCTGTCAGAAAATTTCTCCTTATTTCTAGGTGGATTCTCTCTTTAACAAGCTTCCACCCGTTACTTCTTATCCTGCCCTCTGATATTTTGGTGAATAAGTTCTCTTCTCTGTGATAGCCTCTCATGTACTGGAAGACAGGTACCATGTCCCTTTTTAATCCTTTTCTTTGAGAGGCTAGACATACCGCACTCCCTCAATCCTTCATCATACGATTTAGCTTCCAGGCCACTTATCATCTTTGTTGCTCTTCTCTGCATACTTTCTAAAATCTCAGCATCCTAGGCAAGATGATATAACTCAAAAGCCCCATTGGATTCAGTGAGACTTACTTCCATGTATAGGATTTTAGCAGGAAAATATAATTATATTCTTTAAAACATACAGGTATATTGTATGTTATACAAAATACAGGTATATTTTTGTTGTGAATGATATTTGTCAAATGCTGAGAACCGATATATTTTCTACCAGATTCACAGACCTAATTCCTGATTTTACATATAATACCTGCCTTTAGCAGACGTTTATACTGTTGTACAATAATTTAAATTTTCCTTTGCTCCATAAAGGGCGAAACAACCATCACAGCAGGGAAGATAATAACTGATTCCTGCTTGTAGTGATAATAGCAGAAAATCCGCTTATGTTAGTTGAGTGGAAATAATATGTATCTGTGGTGTCCATTTTTGGCAAATCTTTCTTGCAATTATAAAAATGGTATGCCTTTTCTCCTCGTTTAATTTATGGAAATATATTTTCCATAAATAAATATTCTTAGGAAGCATTCTGGAATAATTTAATAGGACATGCAATTGTTCTCAGGAATCACAGATTATATCCAGGATTAGTGAAATATCTTTTATGCTTTTCATTTGAATGTGTGTGTTTCAATAACGTCTTGTTCGTTTGAATTTTAATTTCTAATGCTTAAGAGAAATCATGCATTATTGGAATTCCATGACAACAGGAAAATAATTTGTCTGTAACTAAGAGTGACTGATTCGATGGATATTGATTAGTTGATTGATTATGTGCCTCGTGTTGATATCAACTCTCAGCAATCATATAAACATATCTTTTGTAAGATGTCCCAACCTGACACTTTACCATTGCTTCTATAAATGAGACCAACCAAATGGTAATTTGAGCCTGATTATGTGTTGTCTGCCCATTTGTTTAGATGTTTAAACATAGTCCCATTTTTTTTTGATTTCCCAAATTCAAAATTAAAATTTAAAAACATGATTTTATAAGGATATAATCCATCCATACATTTAATAATTCTATTTTGAAATGTTTTATTAATCAGCACCTGCATATCAGAACTCTCTACAGCAGAGGTGTCTGTGGGCCGGATGCATCACGCACAGGCCACGCCCACCCCAGCTCTGCAAATGGGAAAAAATTTGCCAAATGTCACCTGATGGCAACGTGATGCCACAAGTTTGACACCCGTGGTCTACAGGGAGAAACTGTAAGAAACAATCAATTATCAGAAACCATTGAAATTCATAACAAATGGTCAATTCATACATATGTCTATGTACATTTATTTATTCATCTTTTTGAATGGAAAGCTAATTATATGGTATGACTAAATAATTTTGGAATCTGGTTAGGAAACATTATGTATTGGCTCCCTTTGTATTACTTTTTGATATGTTTATATAATTTAAAATTCTCAGAGATGACGAAGTGGACAGGATTTTTAGGATATGAGCTCAGCCACCTGGATTTTTAATCCCACCCACCCACGCCGGCTTGTGAAATTGGGCCCTAGCAGTGGTTCATTGTTCTTTCAATGAGGGGATTGTTCCTTTACCTTTTAAGGAAGCAATGCTGAAGCCATCACTAGATAGAGAAGATGGTTGTGCAACAGCTTCATAAGACCTTCAATGAAGCAGATAATATAGATTATTTTCAGTCAGGTTTCAAACCTGGATATGGAACAGATTTGGCATTGATCATGATTTTGGATGATCTTTGGCATGGTGTAAGATGGTAATAGCAGTGTATCCATCCTTGCCTTACTTGATCTCTCAGTAGCTTTTGATATCATCAACCATAGTATCTTTTTGGACTGAGTCAAAGGATTGAAGGTGGGCAATACAGTGTTGTGCTGACTGACCATCTTTCTTTGGGATTGATTCCAGTCAGTGATGATTGGGGAGGAAAGATCCATTAGAGAAAAAACCAGCAGCTCACAGCTGTACCCATGATATAACACATATAAAAGATAGGATATGATCAAGCAAAAATATCATTGAAAGAGAGAGTCCCTGACACTGGAGGCAACAAGATGCAAGCTTAGCACCAAGGTAACATTACACTTGGAAACTGTCTTCTACCACTAATCCGTCTGATAATTGTCAATCTGTGGAGATTCTCAGTCATCCAGATTGTCTCAAAAGTGCTTTTTCCAAGGCCAATTGGACTATTCTTTTTCCTTCAGGAAGAAGAACAAAATGTTCCTTTCTCATCCAAGAAACCTCAGCACAACTTAAGTTTCTTGGATGAGAAACAGTTTTATTTTCCTACCTCAAGGAAAAAAACAGTCAAGTTGCCTCTTGAAAAAGCATCTTTGAGATGATGGCCAATCCTTAATAAACAATAGACATCACAGAGCATTTCCTCAACAAATTCCTCCTACTTCCTAGCACAGGATTTCTCAACCTTGGCCAATTGGGTGGACTTCAACTCCTAGAATTTCCCAGCCAGTTGTGCTGAGGAATTCTGGGAGTTGAAGTTCACACAACTTAAAGTGGCTAAGGTTGAAAAACACTGTCCTAGAATATTATAAGATCATTATCAGCCATAAGGTACTCCAAATTTTCATTGCTCCTACGAGAGTTAAAGAGCAAATATTGTCTAATAAAATTATATTTCTTGGATACATTCAGTATGTTATCCATCCTAGTTTTTTTCTTTTTAACATATTTAATTAGTTTTTAATTGTTATCATAATTCACTATGCAGTATTCTGTAATATGTATATATGCATGTACACACACACACAGAGGTTGGTCTAGGACCACAGTAAAGTTTATCTACCTGTTTACTCCATTCTACAAAAGTTTATATACCTGTTTACTCCATTCTACAAACTGAACTTTATTTTCTGGGAGTTTTTTTTACATGAAACTGCCTTCCAAAGTAAAATTATATTCAGTTAGTCTATTAGTCATTAGTAATTTAAAGCATTTTTCATTTTCTATTTCCTATGAGAATGCTACTGCTCCAAACCCTGAACCAGGAAAAGTGATGGGACATCTCTTTCTGCAAAGGTTTCATCCTACAAAATTTTAATTAGTGATCTCTGCAGCAATTTCTGAAAACGGTTCTTATTGCAAAATCTTATTTAATGATTTTTGCAATAATCTGCATCCTTTCCCCTTTCCCCTCTTGCTTGCTAAAATATTTAATAATTAATTTTATGGATATTTCGATGTACCTCACTGTGGGCTGCCTGGAGCATAAAATTAGTGGATGATACATAAATCATTTTAATAATAATAATAATAACAATAACGAGGACAAACATTACAAATACCTGGGCATCCTTCAAGCTGACAACATCAAGCACCCAGAAGTCAGGAATAAAGGTTAGACGTGAATACATCAAGAGAGTGAAGAAGATCTTAAAGTCCAAAGTTAGTGGAGGAAATAGCATCAAGGTAATTAAACATCTGGGCAATTCAGTCATTAGCTGGAATAGGGGACTGGACTCAAGCAGAACTAAAGACCCTGGATAGGGAGACGAGAAAAATAATGACAATGAATAATGCCCTTCATGCTTGCAGAAATGTTGGCAGACTCTATCTACCAAAGAAAATAGGTGAACGTGGAATGTTGCAAGTACATTAGACAGTTGAAGAAAGAAAGAAAAAAGCATTTGAAGAATATCTGAAGGACAGATATGATGACACCAAGCTGGCAGGAATAGCCAACACTCCAGAAGATAGGCTTAAGATACTGAAGGATCTTAACAGACTTGAACATTGGCACTATCTAACAAAATGAAATTCAATGGTGAAAAAAAGTAAGGTTCTACATTTAGGCAAGAAAAACAAAATGCAC
>JANHFK010010384.1:79540-92666 GCA_036250565.1 Sibynophis collaris | reverse complement strand
ATGGAGTCACTGAAGCAGTAGGCATGAGCTTAAATGGACTCCAGAGGATAGTAGAGAACAGGAAGGCCTGGAGGAACATTGTCCATGGGGTTGCGATGGGTTGGATACGACTTCGCAACTAACAACAACAAGGCACATGGCATTGGGTTAATTCTTGGTATCTTCAATTAAAAGATCTGCTGGCAAATATGAGAAAGACTTCCAAGGCATTTTTTGCCTTGGAAGTCTCAGAACAATGCTCAGCTAAATAAACTATCCACCTTATAGAATCTATGACAGCTACTTGTGTTTATAATGTTACAATTATTTGGGAACGAGACCACTTTGAGCAATTTCTAACAATGTATTTCCTGGAAAAGCTTTAGATCAGCTGCCTAAATACTATAATAAAGCTGAAGTGATGTGACTAGGGTGTTCTCCATCCTATAGACAAGGGTACAAAAGGAACATGAAAGATTACACGGCATCTAGTTAAATGACATGAAATTAAAGAAAAGAGATTTAATAATGGCTACAGGCCATGGACACTAGCAGATCTACAGTTTCTCCATGGCCTTGCACATAAAGCCAGAATCTTAAAGTGCCGTTAATCTTTATGTACAACTTGAGCGGAAATAGTTCAAGTTGGCACTTAGACTTATATACCATTTCACAGTGCTTTACAGCCCTCTCTATATGATTTACAGAATCAGCATATTGCCCCCAACAATCTGGCTCTTCATTTTAACCAACCTCAGAAGGATGGAAGGGTAATCCAATCTTGAGCTGGTCAAGATTGAACTGCTGGCAGTGGGCAGATTTTGCCTGCAATACTGCGTTCTAACCACCAAGACTCTTACATTTGAAGACATTTAGCTATGTCAATATTTGTTCTTACATTTGAATCCCTCCACAGTCCCAAAGAACTCTCAGTGGTTCACAGGTTGTGCAACAAAACAATACAAACATTCATAGATATGTTTGTTGTGGGCCGTCAGCTGCCGGCAGAGCTAGTAGCAGAGTCAGACAAGGAGGAGATTGAATGGAAGCCTGGGCCAGCTATGGACTCCTTGGAAGGCTCTGATGAGGAAGCAGAATAAGAGGCAGATGCAGAGCCTGGATCTTCTGTCCACCCCCAGGTGGAGAGGAAACTGTTTTCGGGTCTGAGCTGAGTGAGAGGGAGGAACAGATGGGACCCATCCCAGATGTGCTTATGCGTAGGGAAGAGAGACGAGAAGAACAATGGAAGGCAATAAGCTGGCTCTCTGGGAAAAGAAGTCGTAGACACTAGCCAGACCTTCCCTGTCTGGGAAATAAATAGTAGGGGTTTGGGAGTGGCCTGTTGTTGCAGACAGCCGTTTGTTTTCCAGTGTACATCAATCAAGTCAGATTCCTTTGCCAGAACCAGGTTTGTCGGGACTAATTGCTCTGTATTTGAGATGCCAACTGAATCTCCCTGCTGGGAAATAAAAGGGAGTGAATTTGCTTCAACTGGTGTGAACAGGGACTGTTTCTGCTTGGCTTAATCATTAAAAGGACTTTCTATCTTGAGTTCTCATGTGAACAGAGACTGTTCTTGCCCTGTTTCAGAAGGGGAAAAAACTTTCATTTGTGACCAATTACCGTGTTTCTCTAAAAATAAGACCCTGTCTTATATTTTTTTGAACCCTGAAATAAGAGCTTGGCCTTATTGCCATGCACTCAAAAGCCCGATTGGGCTTATTATCAGGGGATGTCTTATTTTGGGGAAAACAGGGTAGGAATAGTTAGGGTTGTACCAATTGATGGCCATGTAATCTCTCTTAAGCTTGGGCACACCCTTCCAAAACTTGGTGTTGATAGAAGAAGAGAATTATTAAATATAATTTAATTATTAAATATAATTTAATTATTAAATTATATTTATTAAACTCATGGTTCTGGGCAATTATTAAATTCATGGTTCTGGGCGACTTAAAAATGCAGTCATGAAATTCATAAAAAATCTAAAAGGTTACTATTCAGATGTACAATGTACATCTCTTACATGGCATAAGAAGAACCTTTACCTAATCTGCGTTAATTTCAGCATGACTAGACAGTAATGTATCATTCGGCTAATTAATTTATTTTTGATGTGTGTGACGAGTCTTAGCAGTTTACAACTATTATAACAATGTAAACTACCAACTCATATTCATAAAATAATTGCAAAAATACCTAAGAAAATTACTAAGCAGGTTTAATTAATTAGTCAAAACCAATAAAAAAAGATAGGCAACTATCACAACATTTGTCCCTATGGAAGAGATCTGTTTATCAACTTTACAAAGTGGTGCATTAAAATAAAACAGCTTCATAAATTACGCTTAGTATAGTTTAAAAATCTGTGGTTAAAAATTACATTTCCTTTCCCTGATCTGGATGTCATTACAAGAAAGTTCATCCAAAAAAGGGAACTAAAACAAGTGTGAAGGGACTGCAAATGCTGGTGGATAGTTTGCACAATGTATTACACTATATTGTGGTAAGAAACAGGAATAGCCACAAAGCAGTTCTATTTCTGCAAACACGCCTCTGCTAGATTATTTTAAACAGCAAGACAGCTGGGAAAAACTTAACTTTCTTCAATTTACTCACAGTGGCTACAATTCCAAATAAGCCACCACTTCAGTCACTATGACACTGGCTGGAATATCCATGTGGGAAGACTAGCAAACTGTTTCCAAGAATCACTTGCCATGTTATCTGGTAAGACACCTTCATCAATTATTCATCTACTGTTATCTCATATTCAAATCACTCAATCAGTGCTTTATAGAGACCAGTTTTTTTTAAAATAAGGAAAGGACATCATTTTGTATAACACAACAGCAGCCAATTATGTTTGAAAAAATTAAGACGTCACACTCTCATGAGTGATCTCATGAGAACACAGAAATATAACGAAATTAGGATATTTTATGAAATATTTGTCATTTTATGAAATGTATTTGTTTGACCACATCTATAAACCACCCCAATCTAACTGACCAGATACAGGAGCAAACTAAGACAGAATATCTTGATAATAAAAACATTCCAACCACCCAAATAATGAAAGCAATTATAAGAAAAGAAACCCCAAAATAGAATACAATAAGTTCCATTTGAACCAAACTCTTTTAAGGGCCTCCCTGAATAAAAGGAGTGCAGAGGCCAATCATATTGCTGATGGGAGAATGTGTGAGGTCTACTAGCAATAAGTCTGCTTAATTCAGAGTTCTTTGACCTAGTAATTTACCAGCAGCCAAAACAGATCCTAGTTCGCAGTAACAGGTTTCTTCAACTACTGTAGCAGTCTGGCTGCTGTCTTTCTCTACAAGTTATAGCTTCTAGGTCATCTTCAAAGGCAACTCTGTGTACACTTTGAAGCAGTCCAGTTATGAAGTTATCAAGTATAATTTAATGTTGCTAGAGCATCAAGGTTCAGACAGGGCTGCAACTTGCACGCCAGCCAAACCTAGCCAAGGGACATTCTAGTTATTGCTTCTGCTCATTGATCCAGGAAGCTTTGTGCATCCAGGAGGACCTCAAGTCACACAACAATATTTTCAGCCCCTTGACCCAACTAACAGCAAATACTGGGACTGATGTTATTGTTTGCAGCAATATCATATTGAACCTGAGTTTGTTTATCTTATCCACTCCCTAGCAGCAATTAGACATTGATTCAAGCTATCTACAGGATTTTAAGTTTTACATGGGGTGACAATATAAATCAGAATACCGATGTGATTTCATTCCAAACTGATGGATAACTTCTCTCATATAACTAATAAGGAGAAGGAACCAAGTCCTGCAAGATTCCAAAATGGTAAACCCAAGGACACAATCAACATTTTTCCATGATCCTGGCTGGATTACCTACTCAGGTAGGTAGTGGAACCAATATAGCATGGTGGCTCCTACTTCCAACCATTTCAGGTGATCTTAAAGATTATCATGATCAATCATATTAAATGTGGCCTAGGTATCCAAAATGAGGAGTACATTCCCTCATCCAGGTGCCAAAGTAATTTATTAGAGTCACTAATGTAATTAGGTGATTTTTTAAAATCAGATCCCTGCAGTGTAACCCACAGCACCTTTTCAACAATTTTACCTAAAAGGGGGTCAGAAGAAATGTATCAAATATGACTGGATTGACAAGCAATCTCTTCAAAAGGTGTGTGTGTGTGTGTGTGTGTGTGTGTGTGTGTGTGTGTGTGTGTGTGCAACACTGTCTCCCTTCAAGGCTAGTAGCATCCCACCCAGTGGTGGGATTCAATTTTTTTTACTACCGGTTATGTGGGCGTGGCTTGTGGGCGTGGCAGGGGAAGGATACCGTAAAATCTCCATTCCCACCCCACTCCAGGGGAAGGATCCTGCAACATCCTCATTTCTTCCCAATCTGCCTACTCGGTAGGCAGAGAATAGATGGGGGTGGGGCCAATCAGAGGTGGTATTTACTGGTTCGCTGAACGACTCAAAATTTCCATTACTGGTTCTCCAGAACTGGTCAGAACCTGCTGAATACCACCTCTGATCCCACCTCTTTCAAAGAACCATATGCTACCTCTCAAATCCTGCCAGACATGTCCTGCTTGAAAGAAACAGAATGGACATGGATTTGGCCAACAGGTATAGGAGTTCACAATGCCAAGATCCTTATCCACTTCCTTACATTCCATAATCTCAAAACCATCCTAAACTAAAACAAAAGGCACTCCCTTCAAATACAAGGCCATTTTATACATCTGTGTAATTCATGTGTACTCTAATATTCAGAAGAAAGGCACATCCCCTGACAACATTATTTTGGCCCTATTTTAGAGAAACAATCTCTTAAAAATAAGTTCATTTCATATTTCTGACAGACTTATTTCCAAGGATAGACTAATTCATTTATTTAACTCCAACTCAGAATAGACAATGAGAAACAATACAATATACAACATGTTGTTATCTGTTTCTCAACAATTATCTTAACCTTACATTTTAAGCAATTTTTGGTAACATATATGTTTGTGAAATGTTTGTTACAAGATTAAATTAAACAATATTACTGCCTGCCTTCTTTTGTACACATTTGACTTTCCACAGCTGAATCTATCACTAACTTCACTGTGAGGCATTGAATTTGACAGCAGTTGCTTGGCAACAAAATTAGTAGTTTTCTCCATTGTACCTGTGGTGCTTGCATTCCCAGATTTTGGTAGAATTTACTGATATACAACTTCACTTGGTCCAACATTTAAAACCGTCCAAACAATTGTTGAAAAATAATGACACACTAATGGAAGATTGTAGCTAAGAGTATACACAGTTATTGGTTTTCATGTTTTACTGAACTAATTAGGATTTAATTGTATGTAGGCATGTATGTATGTAGGAAGGCAGGCAGGCAGGCAGGCATGAGATCTATGAAAGTTAAACAAGGACATTCCTGAATCTCACCTCCTATGAAATAATATATTCCCGGAAATATATTGGATTAAGCGTAATGGTATTTACTTCTAAGCAGAGATGAAGATAGGACTGAAATGTTGACTGACAATTCATCTCAGCCTATACCTCCTACTTCCTACAAAAGTTTCAAAGGCAAAGTTATTCTGTACCTCAACCAAGGCAGACTGTTATTAATGAAAAACAAAACTATTTTGAACAACCATATGTTAATGGGCCAAACCCAGATTACTTGTGATAGGAAGGCTCAAATATATTTTCAGCTCTTTAACTAAAGGATTGTGCACATTCTTTTTCAGCGTTTTTAGATGGTTATTTTTCATTTTTGTCTATTTGCTGCATTTTGAGTAATGGGAAGGAACACCAAGTTCTTCTATTGGATAATGTTAGTTTTTTTCTGCAACCAAGTTAAATTAATGTTACAAAAAATCATATTGCTTGTGTATGGTCATAAACCTATCCTCTATAGCTGTTATTTGTTAATAGGAGCAGCAGTCAATAGGACTATTACAATTGCTTCCTCTGAACTTAAAAAGAGAGGAATTCAATATTCCAGCGATTAATTACGGTATGCTTTCTCCTATGCTGGCTAGAGCAACATTTAAAGATTTTTTTTCTTCTTTATTCAATTTGTATAATTGCCCACTCAACACGTGAATCAGAGAAGCAACAACAACTAACTATAAATATACTAGTCAGTAGTGTAATAAGACAGGTTCAGAGGTGGTATTTAACCGGTTTGGATCAGTTTGGGCGAACCAGTAGCGGAAAGTTTGAGTAGTTCAGAGAACTGGCTCGCCACTCACCCACCACTCATCCCGCCCTGCCCCAACCTATATATCTTACCTTCGCCATGCGGTCCAGCTAATCTCTGCACCTCACCTCCGCACCTTGCCCGCTCTGCTCACCAAAGGTAAGCATGCCACCTGCTCACCCTTCACCTCAGGGCAAGGTGGGGCCCAGGGACACACCCTTCCCTGGCACTGGCCTTGCCACGGAGCCTCAGCCTGCTCACTGTTCGCATCGGCTGGGTCAGTGAATGCGCCATTCCCCCCGCTCCGACCTTGCCCCAGGCCTCCACCCACATGCTGCCACCCTCCTCTGGCCTCAAACTACAGCCCCCAGGCCAAAGCAATTTATTCAGACTGCACTAGGCCGAAGGGCTGCAGGGGGGGGGGGGCGCAAGAGGGCCAAAGCAGTTTAGGAATGGACCGGATGGTTCTTCTTACCTGTAAAGAAGTCCCATCCGGAAAGCACTGCAGTGGAGATCTTGCAGCCGCTTCTTCCATCCCTTGCTGAGCTTTGGTCATTCGCAGAGATGCTCCATGTGATCTCTGGGTCAGCTGCTGCTTCTCTATGCCGCAGCGCTTTCCAGATGGGACTTAGAGGAAAGCGGCAGCTCACAGCTGCTAAATTGCACAAGATGCTGTCCCAGCAGTGCAGAGAGAAGCACCCGCTACCCCGTAGAGATGAGATGTAGGGGAGCAGGCCCCGAAAGGTTGCTCGGTCAAGCCTCGCCACATAGAAGCCACGCATGCACGGAAGCCGTGTGCACATACACAGAAGCCGCACGCCCACATGCGCCATCACAATGGAAAAGGCATTAGAGAATCGGGTTGATTTTAAGGCACCAGGCTTTAAACCGGGAAACCGTGAATTCAAGTCCGACCTTAGCCAAAAATTCCAGCTGAGTGATATTAGGCCAGTCACTCTTTCTTTCAGTCCAACTCACCTCACAAGTTATTGTTATGAGGAAAACAGGAAAAGGAAGGAGCATTAGATATACTCACTGTCTTGTTTGACGTGTTTACAAAAAATAATAAAGGAAAGATGTAAATAAATAATATCACATGGTATCTACCAGATGACACCATTTAAGCGATGGGACTTGAAGCATGCCAACTCTATCAGATCTTATCAAGCAGGCAAAGATAATCAGAGGGAATATACTTATCTGCTATATAAAACATTCTTTTAAAATTATATTTTTAAAAGCTATTTCAAAAATATGAAGCGAATTGGATTTATATTTCATTATGCTTCTCACACATTTATCTTTTACACTGATTTCTAAAATCTATATCAAGGATCAACTCAAAATCTCTCACTTGAATCAAAGCAGGCAGAAAATGTATAGCCAAACCAAAGTTCTCTGCATTAAAGGTACCTAATTGGAACATAAAAGACAATGAAGATCAAGTCCCAAAATATTTAACTGGAACTCCCATAAACACTACTATACAATCGAACTGAAAAGAGAATGGAGCATCAAACTATTAAAAAAATGAGAGGGAAATGAAGCATTTAAATATCGAGTATTCAGAGCCCTGAAGAGACACTTGATGTGCTCAGCTACAGTAATTTCAAATCAAAACTGACACCCTAATACTAATAAATACAACAGCAAGGTTAATGCAGTTCAAAATAATTGCTCCACCTCTATTCCAGGTATGGTGGCAAAAAAAAATGAATCACATATTTTCTATGCTAGAGCTTAATTGCTGTATATCTATTTTTAAAAACGAAATCTGATGCTCCTTTGCAGCAGGTGAACAATTCAGTGGAAAAACTCAAAGACTGCTAAAGAAGGTTCTCAAATGTTTCAAAGCAATTTTATGGGGTATGATGGAATTTGCCACAAGCTTCTACTGACTAAAGTAAAAACAGAAGCAGGAGAGTCCACCTAAGCAAGTAGTTCCACCTTAATTTCAAATACTTAATTTTAAAAGCAGCAATTTTGAATTATTTCACAAAGTAACTGCTGACATTCACTGCAACTTTTGTCATTGACAATGATAGGTGAAGCTTCTACAATTTGAAATCCTAAACAACTGGAAGGTACTGGATTGCCCACCTCTGTATTAAGCATTACCCTATTGCTTCATACGTAGTGTTTTAGCACAGACTCTTTCTATATGCTCATTTTCCTATCAACAGTGTTTTATACACTGCAAATAAATTTACTACTCTGGGCACAGGAATGTAAACTAAAACGTTAATGCTTGTTGCAAGAAACACTATTCTTCTGAAGCAGAAGCCGATGGTTATCATTCAGCAGTTTTCTTCCTTACTGTAAGAAGGGACAGTTGGCTGGGAAATTCTGTGAATTGAAGTCCACAATTGAAGTCTTAAAGTTGCCAAGTTTGAGAAACACTGATAGATGTCAATATTAACTGACTGATTGACAGGCTTCAGAATTTCAAGCCTTAAGATAAAATGCAGTCAAACCTCATCACAATATAACATTTGGAAAATAATATCACAGGTTGTAAGAAAAAAAGTATACACTATCATTTAATTCCCACTATTTTAAGATATGTATATTTATTTCATAGATATGACAACATACCACTAGTTGCTTAGCAGTCTTCATGTGGTGAATTAAACTGGATTTTTGGGGGGGGGGGATAAATTAATATAAATTTAGATTAGAATCATCTTAAAGTTAAATTATTTTCTAATAATTTTCAACCTGCAGCTTTTAGCTCTACTAAAACATACTGCAGGTGATGTGGCAAAATTCTATTTAAATTTTAATTCTATTTAAAATTGAATTTAATTGAATTGTTCTCTTTGTTTGTAGCTGTATGTTGCAACTAATTTTTAAAAAAACGCTGTTCAACACAAGGAAGATGGAAATACGTACAAGTAAGTTTAGAATCCATCAACCTGAGTATGTATTTAAAAGTTTGACTTCAGAAAATGCAGTACTAAGAATCATATTATCCCATGTATGATGTTTGTGATAAGCACACAACTTCCTTTCATATTCATCTATAGCCAAATAAAACACACCTGCATCCGTGAAGAACTGGCTATTCCCACAAAGGCATTAGATAATTACATAATTTAACTTCCCAGGATGGTTCTTTGTCATCCTGACAATAGATATTTTCCCTCACAAAATTCCAGCAGGAAATGTTGCTTTCATAATCCATACTATGGAACATTTTGCCATGATATAGGCAGATTTCAACATCCCCTAGTTGATGGATTTATTGATTATTTATTTATTTAAAACATGTATATAGCTGCCCATATAACAAACTCTGGGCATTTCCTTTTCAAAATTAAAAACATATTAAAAGATTAAAATCAAGCGCCTAAATACAAAAAAACTGAAGCCAATCTAGCTTTAATATGCATTCACCTCATCTTATTACAGCCTGTGGAACTCAATGGCATTTTAAGAAGCCCATTGAAAAGTGGAAATCCATCCTTTGCAGTCAAGGTGTCTTTCAAATCTATACGGTGGGACTTTAAAATGTAGCCTACAAGTTGACATAGCTTGCTGAAAAGGTATCAAGATTTTAAAGCCTATCTCTATATTAGATTTGATTCTGTATTATACAGAACAAATCATATTTTCTCCAAAGTTTAAGAAAATATTTCCAATCAAGTTCATAAAACTTTTAGAAAAAGAGGAGGGGGGAGGGACGGGGAGGGGTTTCTTTTCCTGTTTGATAAAAAAAAACTTTTAGAAAAAGAATGGGTTGTATGTAGAATGATTAAACAACCACATTCAAATAGAAAATATAAATTTTGCTTTTACAAACAAGATGGGTAGGTACTTGGTTTATATTACTTGCAATGTCGTTAACTTTAGTCGTCAGTTTTAAATCTAGTCTCTCAAATATAGTTTGCACAGGCACTAGACAGTAGTGTCTACGGTTATATTTCGATTTCATTGCCATATGTTCCTTGATTAGCAAGGAATAAATGCATAGAAAGCAGGTTTACCTCGAATGCATAATGAGGGCACTCTAAAGGTCAAGAAATTTCAATTTTCTTGATTCAGAACTATTCATTTGACACATAGAAGCTGCACACTCCACTAGGAGTAGATAGTCATTAATTCTGCATTTTTCCCACTAGAGTGAATTAGCTGTGCTTACACATGCATTCAGACTCAGCAGAGATCAGCTTACAAAGCAGCCCTACAAGCCTGGGAGGGAAAAAAAGACATGGTTGCTTTAAGAATTCAAAAGGAAGTGCTTTGCATGCATCCCCACATTCCAAGTCACTTCTTTCAAAGATTTGCACAAACTTACACTTTACTTATGTATGAAATATTTAAAGCCAGCTCATTCTCTATTGGTTATGAATCAGGAAAAAAAACCTGCTTAGTCTTTCTAATCCCAGCTGAAAGTTGCAGATACTACTTACATACTAGAAAATAACAACTTCTGATCAAAATGCAACAGTTAATGTCATAATGCAACATAATATTTAGGATCAAAATGGGAGGACAGAGAAAGAGAGGCAAGAAGCCCAGTGGTGGGTTTCAACCAGTTCACCCCGGTCCGGGAGAACCAGTAGTGGTGGCGGTGGGAGGCTCCGCCCACCCGCCCGGAAGTCATCATGGATGCTCTGCACCTGCCCAGACATCATTACGCGCTCCCGGTTCCAAACTGGTAGCAAAGGTAAGTGGAACCCACTACTGAAGAAGCCAGAATGTGGCTTCTTCCAATTTCTCATGCATTATAGTCAAGGAACTAAGAGTTGCTAGATGACTTTCAAGACCTGGCTGACAATCAGACATACAGGTAGTCTTTGTTTAATGAGAGGTTGTTTAGCAAACATTCGAAGTTAAAATAGATCTCCACGGAGCAACTTACAACAGTCACATTCCTCTCAAGATCACATGGGTGAATTTTGGGCAGTTAGCAACCAGCCGTTTGCAGCATCCTGCAGTCACAATGCAATGATTTTCTGCAGTTTTTGTCAGTTTCCACTATTTACTTCCTGTTTCCGGAAAAAAAAAACCCACTGAAGAAAATGTGTTTGGTAAAACAACTGCTGCAAAAATCAGGTGCGGTGGCATTGTGACCCATGTAACAACCACAATTTATGAGTGTAATTCCAAGCTCAATACAACTGCCTGTACTGATCTGTTCTGCTAATTCAGGAACTATTTACATCATGTTTCTTTTTTGAAAAAAAAACTGGGAAAAAGCATTGAAACCTTTCAATTTATCATTTGGGTTCTTTGAATATACATGGCACAACACTGAAAGATTATTCTTTCTAATCTATATACAGCTATCATTCTCTGGGAGACAGAGAGAGACAGAGGCAGAAACAGACAGAGAGATATTTTTTGTATTTTTTTGGGGGGGAGGGGGGAATAAAGTACCAAAAAATAAAATCAACCGCTAGATTAAAATATCATAGAAAATTCAGAAGTACGGGGTATGTTATAGAACAGAAGGACCATGTTTATTGCAACAAATAATGCATCAGATTCTGCTGGTATTCAGCAGGATCTGACCAGTTTTGGAGAACTGGTAGCAAAAATTTTAAGTAGTTTGGAGAACCAATAAATACCACCTCTGACTGGCCCTGCCCCCATCTATTCTCTACCTCCCGAGTCCCAGTTGATCGGGAGGAAATGGGGATTTTGCAGTAACTGTCCCCTGGAGTGGGGAGGGAATGGAGATTTTTACAGTATCCTTCCCCTGCCATGCCCACCAAGCCACGCCCACCAGGCTATGCCACGCCCACCAAGCCACACCCACCGAACCGGTAGTAAAACATTTTGAATCCCACCACTGTTTTATTGCTCTCTATGTATCTTATTACTCAATTAAGAAAGCTTGAATATTTGTAGAAAAGTGGTAAAAGCTGGTCCCATCTTTTTTTGAGGAGGAGGAGGAGGAGGTATGAAATAAACTTTGCTGGTCCTATCCTGCCTTATCTTTAACAGCTTTTTATTAGCTAGTGATCAAAGATGAAGTAAAGTTAAATCACAACTGGACTTGGCTGAAATGGCCTTCTAGCCAATTACTATAAACAGCAAAGAGAAATAGGGGATGTGAGTCTGGGAAAGATTAAGGCTGAAATTTCCTTTTCTATTGATTTAGAGATCCTGCTTTGCAACAATAGGGACAAAAGGCAATATTGATGAGAATATACTGTAGATAAAATAGGCTAGTGGTCCTGTTGGAAAGAGCTGTTCTGTATTGCAGAGTACCAGAAAGGTTTTCTGTTACTTTCTTTGCCCAACACTTTATTTCAGCTCTATTTATCCACTACTCAAACAAGTGTTTTTCTGCAAAAAATTAACATGAGATTTTAAATAAAAAAGAAACATATCCCTTGGCAAGAACTATACAGAGAGACTTCCTTCCACAGTAGGTAATAATACTCTAATATTTGTCAGCTCCATAACCCCGCCCCCCCAATATAAGTACTGATGAAATTCAGCAGGTTCTGACAGGTTCTAGAGAACCGGTAGTGGAAATTTTGAATAGTTCGGAGAACTGGCAAATACCACCTCTGGCTGGCCCCAGAGTGGGGTAGGAATGGAGATTTTGCAATATCTTTCCCCCCGGGGGTGGGGGAAATGGAGATTTTACAGCATCCTTTCCCTGGAGTGGGGTGGGAATTGAGATTTTGCAGAATTCTTCCCCTGCCACGCCCACCAAATCACACCATGCCCACCAAGCCACGCCCACAGAACCGGTAGTAAAAAAAAATGAATTTCACCACTGTATAATTGTGTGTCATAACTAAGTCTTCATATATAGTTCTGTTTACTTTCTTATTGTTTTATCTATATTTCTGTCTTTTTTAATTGTTTAATATATTTTGATTTGCCTTTTTCCCCTTTATTTCTTTCAAATGGGTCTGTGCACTAATTAATATATTTTAAGTAATTTAAAATTAGTTAGTGGTCTAA
>JANHFK010010384.1:55879-72808 GCA_036250565.1 Sibynophis collaris | reverse complement strand
AGCGCACCGGTCGGTGGGAGGGATTTGGTGGCAGGATGCGATCTCGCAGATAAACAGGTCCTAAGCCATGGAGCGCTCTTTTTGTGGCAAAAAGAGTGATGGATATTAATCAGTTTCTGCCCTGAATCAATTCATCGAGTGATAAATTAGAAACTGGGCAAGCATTAACCATAGTCCTCACTAAATACTACATAAAGATTTTGAAAAACAGATTAATAGTTTGATAGAAACTCTATACTTTTCTGATTTACTTTTAAATGCTTTTTTCACCATTTTGTTTCCAAAATGGCAGCCTTCCTAAAGTGGCTTTCAGTGTAGGATAAAGCTATTCAGTACCAATAATAGGGCCCTATAACTGTAGATCCATTTTAAGCACTTTTAAGAGGTTTAAAAATTAAATGAGTATTATTCATATTAACACAGAAATAGGTCCCATGGAGTCCCTAGTAAGTAACCATTCAATTAGAGTTACTGACTTACTGTTCCATTCAAGTGGGGCACTTAGAATGCAGGAGGAACACCCAAAGTTTAATTGCAGTTAAGCTGCCAGCCAATACGCTAATGCCTTCCCTTTTCCATGAGGTAGAGGAAAAACCAGGCAACTCTGCAAAAAGGCCAAGCTTGTTGAAAAAAAAATATTGCAATGGTTAATTTCCTCCATTTATTTAAACAGGTTGGCCTTCTTTATGGATTGTAGGTCATTTTTTCCTACCAAACAAAATACAGATGTTTGCTTTCCACATCCATAAACATCTGAAGTGCTATAGAGAGGTAACAGATCCAACCAAAGATAATATCATTTGTTATCTTGAGATGTAGTCACTTGGATTGGTTCCTAGGGTTGCAAAGTATTATGATTCCAGATTAAGTATTACCATATCAGTGCCAGTTGCTAAATGATCACCAAACATAGATAGATCTAAAATTCAATATCTAGTTTATATTTAGCAAAATATGCCCTAGCTCACAATCATATTGAGACACATCTGTGGGTCTATTTGAATGCAAACATTCAGATCAGTATATAAGCCATTGTGTTTGAATACGTCCACAGATATATCATGAGAATCATTTTTATTTTTATTTTTCAACAGTAGGGCATTGTAGTTACATAAAATAAAATTATAAAGACAGAATGGCAGAACATAAATTATTGTAAGTTCTAGTCCTGCCTTAGTCATGAAAACCAAGTGAGGTATTTTGGGCCAGTCACTTTTTCTAGGAAAAAGGCTGGGCAAACCACTTCCAAAAATGTTGTCATGGACTTGTTTACAGTTGCCAGGAATCAAAATTCATTGAGAAAGAAAAGAGAAGGAAGGAAGAAAGGAAAAGAGAGAGAGAGAAAGAAAAGAAAGAAAGTGCATTCTGGGGATAATCATGTAGTGTTCTTCCTAGGATGTGGTGTTCTGAACTATAGAATATATTTGATTCAGTCTAGATTAATGATTAAGAACAGCTGTAGAATAAAACATGTAACCTTAAATGCCTATATATCATTCTGTTTAACTGTGGAAAGGAATTTTAGTGGCTGAGGCTACATACTCACTTTTATAATATTTCTATCCTAACAACTTTTTGTCAACAGAGTTTTTAAAAAAAGATTCTTTGCTGAAAATATGACATAAGTATTTTTTTCAGCTGCAGAGTTTCAGTTAATCAGTTTTATATAATGTATACAAATCCAAAGTATTTATTCGTACCCTACCATGGTAGTACAGAATATGCTTATATTTTCTTTGCTTACACTTTGTTTTTTTCCTGCTGATAGAGAGTCAGTGGGTGTCTCCAATAATTTATTCTCCTAACAATCCTGAAAGGTCGGTTACCCTAAAAGGGAGAGAATGGCCCAAAGTCACCCAGCAATTTTTGTGGTTAAGCGGCCATCTGGACATGAATCTCTGCATTTGGAGTCCCAACACAAAAGACAATGTTTCTAATTCAGATTATAAAGTCTGATCACATTCTTTTTTTTTATCCTACAAAGATAAAAGTATACATTAGAAGGTTGAAGTAACCTTGTATTGCAATATTTTAATGAAATGTATTCTTCCAATGTCCCTTGCACAAATCTTATACTTTAAAAAAAAAAAGCAAGACTAGACACTCAGTCTACCGTTTTAACGCTGCAGCTGTGCGCAGTGATAAACTACATACTTTGGGCAGTAATCCAGATCTTCCAAGACTACAGCCTTTTTTTCCAAGACACTTAGAGAATACTATCTGGTTTGTGTGATTTATCGCAGTATAATATCTTAGCTATTTTCTTAGGCTCTTCAGTGCTGTACATCTCACCTTTATCGTCTCTGAAGTATAAATCCAGAATATAAATGTTGAGGGATGGGAGAAGGGAAAAGAAGAGGAAACTAATATAATGTACAATGAGGTTAAAAGATGAGTTTAAATGCTGGCCTGCTTTCTTGGGTTCTTTTACCTTTCTATTTTAGAATCTCTTTCCATCACCCAAACCCTTGGGTACTTCACAATCTGTTGGTTTTGCTAAATGTTTCAGTATCAGAGAAAAAGATAAAGGTAATGCAGCCCCAAATTGTTTAAAGTGGAAGGTTTAAAAGTACACCCAGAAAAGTACATTTGTCCCCCATGTCTATAGAGAGTTTTAATCACCCAGGTCATGGTTGTCCAAAAGGCAACTGGGTTTTCTTGGGTTTTTTCCTTGAAAATGTTTCACTTCTCATCCAAGAAGCTTCTTCCGTTCAGAACTTAGAATTACCTTAGATTCTGTGCAGCACACAGTGGCAGAGAGAATAGTATGCTTTTTCTGAGTGGAAGACAGAGGAAGCCCATCTTCACAAGTAACTACTGCAACAAGAGTTAAGGGTCAAACCCAATTACAACCTTCAAAGAGACCTGAAGTAGACCTGAAGTGAAAACCTCCAATAACCAATCAAAATGCATAGTATTTTCCTCTTAACAGTTATTGGACACCAGATGTACCTAGTTCAGGAGTGAAATCCCCCTGGTTCTATCCAGCTCACCGAACCGGTAGCGCAGGCGGTGGGAGGCTCCGCTCACCCGCCAGGATGTCATTATGTCCCGTTTTTTAACCTGCGCATGCGCAAAAGAGCCGCTCCCACATGGGAGTACACCCAAACCAGTAGCAAAGGTAGGTAGATTTCACCACTGACCTAGTCTCTTCCATAGCACATGATTCTCTCATGTGGCTTGATCAGAATGATCCCTCCCTCCCCAATTGAAGGTCATAAAGCCGCCCTGAGTCCTGCAAAGGAGAAGGGCAGGGTATAAATTAAATCAAATAAATAAATAAATAAATAAAGTATCAAGCAGACACAAGGATTTTAGTAGTTTACCTCTGGACAGCATCAAATACATTTTCTTGTTGCTTATTGCTTATACATGCCAGGTGGAACTCTTACTAATCTTTTTAATGGATGAAAAACATTGTGTTAGATAGAACTCTTGCTATTGAGGGACTAAAGCAATCTCTACAATTCTATGAATCTGGTTCATTTTATCAACAAGACGTTCTTTTTAAATCATGTCTTATTGGCTGGGGAATTCTGGGAGTTAAAAGTTCACACATTTTAACATTCCCAAATTTGGAAAACACTGGTTTTGTGTATTCAGGGTATTTAAGATAGTTTCTGCTCTGAATCCAATATTATATATATATATGTGAATTTGCCGAAACGTCGCATAAATTCAACTAATATTACACGAGCCATACCCGAAAATAACCATTATATAATATTGGATATATATTATATAGTCTCATATATATATATAATATTGAATATATATTAAATAGTCCTAATTCAAATTTTTTCATGTTCATGAATGTGACCCTTAAATAATGACAAGCATACTAAGAAGATATTTATATCATCATATATTCTGTTTATCACAAGCTATTTAGACAAATTGGTGCCCTCTAGATATTTCATATTGTTACCACCTCATTCCCAATCCACGGGCACAGTGATTAGATGGCCAGAGAAGAGATTTCTTCAGAATCTGTCTCACCCCCTCTCTTCTTTTTAAACAAGTAACAGGATGTTAATAAAAACAGTAAACCTCCTATTTTAATATACTATGTTATCTTTTTTTCAGAGGGGTTGGGAAGGTTTACAGGATCAAGACTTTGAACTCTGAGAACACAAGAATAGCGACTGAAGTTTTCAAATTCACAAACTCTGTGAGGTTCTCCCACTCTTAGACTAGAACAACAAAAAGATGAATATACAAGATGTTAACAATTTTTTTAAAAACGATCATCTGCAACTGGTTATTCCATAATATACTGTATCCTTATAATAAATGGCATTGCCCCCCAGAAGTCTGTTTTGCTAAAAGTGCTGTACTATCTATCTTTGCATCAGTTTTTAAAAGGACTATTCTGTAAAATGTCCAAATCTTAAACTAAATATCTTCTAGTGACCTGAACTAATTGCAAGTCAGCAGGGGAAGGAGGGCTGGAGGATACGAGGCAGGGAAGGGCTAACGGTGAAGGGACACCAAGGATATTGAGCCTGTGGTGGTGCGGCCGGGTCTAGGTGACTGTTGCAGTGAGGTGGGGCCTGCTGTGGGTCAGCTGGGGCAGGGGCCCACAATGAAGTTGCCACGCCAATGTGGCCATGGCCAGTTGTCCTAGACGCTGGCTTAATGGCCAGACCATACTGCTTATTTTCTCCACTGGCCTAGCCATCATTTTATTTGCCATTTCATGCGTCCTGACTTGCTAATTTATTTCCTTCCCTAACTCCACAAAACAATGAACTAATTCCTCTAGAGTTCATTCCACAGCAAGATCTGTCATACTTCTTTTCTGGTAGACTACTATCCTCCTCACTGTCAGAGAGATGATACTTTATTAATAATGAATACAGGCTACATTCACAAAAAGATTTTAAGTAGACCTGGAACAAAGAGGCCAGAGAGTACTCAAGAAGTAGAAAAGCCAAAGGAAACTATAATGTTCTCAAAACTGGTCAAATATATAGAACAAAGACAATAATAAATGATCTGCTAATAAAAGATAGGATTCAAAGGAACAAAAGCACAATGTAGTAAAATCTAAGAAAAGGTCAAAAGTTCTAGAAATAAATATAGGGGAAAAAGAACTATGGGAGTTTCCCCTCATAGCAAAGATGTGTTACTTAGAGTGATTTGATTTCAGTGGAATATAGAAAGTCTTTTGGAAATCAATTATTGAATAGGAAAGCACAAGAATACTGCAGTCTAAATGGATTCTTGAAAACTTATGTAGTTTTGCACAGCATATCGCACAAAGCCAACCAATAATGATAGGATAGATTTAGATAAATTCAACCGTTGTAGTTTGTAAATTAGGGGTTATGGCTTCACATCATCCATATACCCCACCATTTGTGATTCAACAAGTTTTTTTTAAAAAAAAACATGGCTTAAAACTCTTTTAACTGAGCCAAAGAACTCAGTCCTTGCAAAGACTGTTTAGGAGTTTTAGGATCTCTCTACTACCAGTGTCTCCAACAAGTGAGAGCAGATAATTTTATCAAGTCAAAAAATGTGGAGCCAGAAACATTAAAGTTAGGAATACACATTTTATAAGAAAATGTTCTTGAAGCTGATGTTTACGTGAAAAAGAAATAAAGACAATCATTATTTAGGAAACAACATGATGTTGGGAAAACCTGTGTTGAAAGCTTCAGTTACGTAAATCTGTACATAACTAAGTCTCTATAGTATACTCTCCTCTGTTATGGAGAAAGACCAGGTGAGGTAAACAATTGAGCAACACAGATCAGGGTCAGAACAGAAAAGAGAACTCATTTGAGAAAGGAAGCGATGAAAGCTTTCAGAATATCCGGATAACCAATAAGAGCCGTGTTTCTTAGAGATATGCAAAGTGAGTCTTTTAGACAAGGAATGGATAGAAATTTGGAGTCCTGCCAATTATCTCTACGTCTATTGGTCCTAGTAGGTGAGTAAGTGCATAGGTGCAGAATGCTGGTACCTGCATTCTTGAAATCTACATTCTAATCGATATTAACCACAGGACAATATATAATATCCTGTCAATAAGTAGAAATTATTTGTTACATAATACTTACCCTGTTTTAATTTCTCCCATGGTATTTGGGATTCAGAGCACGGAGTACAATGTGGATCTTATCAATGACATTTTTGAGCCATATTTTTACTTATGGAAATACAGAGCTTATCACTGATTCCTATAATAGAGGAAGCATTTCATCATATACACGTGGATTCAAAGAAAAGACTATCTGTTGTATGTGCACTATTATTATTTTTTCTTTTGAAAAAGTGTGTATTTATGAGATACACTTTTATGTTTAAAACAGGCTGTCTGGTATTGAAAAGAAGCCACCTTCAAGTAATAACAGGGAGCTAATTTACTTATTACCATATTTCTCTATGTTCAATCAAAATTTCATCTCTACAGTAAAAGATTTATCGCCTATTTCTTCCCAATATGCATTTTCATTTATATAACTGACAGGTTCAGCAGCTGGAAGAGTATCTGAGTTTCCTTCCAATCAAAGCACCCATCTCTGTGACATTTATTACAAGTTTATTACTTCCATACTCATCTCAGCAAAATTCTTGCCGTCTTTGTGGGAGTGTCAAAAACATAGTTTTTCATTACCTGTGGCTCTCATTAATTTTTTCCTCACTTCTCAGTTAGAACAGTTTTTCAAAGGCAAGCCAGAAGCATAAAATATACAGACCAATTAAGGGGAGGAGAAACTAATTTAGCAGAATGGAAGAGAAGTTTTGTTTCCTGATTAAGTTCCCTCCCAAACTGATTTTCTTCAAACTGTTGTAAAAATATTCTTTAAAAAAAATAAATAATAACTCCTGTTCTAATAAAATAGTGACTTATTTGAATTCTGAAATGACAAGCAGAAAAAATAAGATTAAAAAGCTAAGAAAGCAACAAGGCAGTCTTTGATCCAGGGAGTTATACATGCAATATGCTGGTGTGATCTAGAAAATCATTCCAAGAATGGTCCAAAAGAGTTGATGGAGATGGACAACCAGGCAAAGAGACTGGTTATTTGCAGCTATCTGAGGAATGTTGCTTGCAGTGTATAACCTCAAAGGAAATTTCTTGGTCCTGCAATGTCTGGAATAGGCACATGGTTCATAGTCTGCTTTTTTCATTCTCTCCTCATCACAGATCTTGAGGGAGGTTCAGCTAAATTATCTAAGGCAGTTTGTACATTCTCTGCACCACTGCTTGCTTCCAACTTTCTCTGGTTCGTTATTCTATCTTTGAATAACAGAAATCAAAAAGTATAGGGGCTAACTTATGAGCTTACTATACAGATGTTTTGTTTTGCCATATCTACTTTATTTTTACTATAGTCACTGGACAAGCATGGAGACAATGCAAAATAGCTGGTAGTTGTAGCCAGTTAAGTTCAAGAGTTACAGGTCCAATAAATTTCTCTGACAGTTAGTTTACTGAATGCAATAATATACAGATCGTCCACATACATAGCCAAGCCTTGAATGGAAAGTTAAATTTATGCTGGCCAAGAAAACACTCTGGAACAGATCCATTAAGAACATGGGCATATATGGGTTTGTGTGGTTTCCTACCCCACTTCCATGGCATTCACTTTATATTGGGAAATGTTACAAGTAGAAATATTTGGTTATAAGCTTACCCATATTTAAATTTACTTTGAACCATTCTAATGTAATTAGAATAAGATGCAATGCATGGAAATGTTTAGAGTTAACTTCTTTACAATGCCATTCAGGGGTGAAATTTCAGCAGGTTCTGACAGGTTCTGGAGAACCAGTAGCAGAAATTTTGAGCAGTTTGGAGAACCAGTAGCGGAAATTTTGAATAGTTTGGAGAACTGGTAAATATCACCTCTGGCTGACCCCAGAATGGGGTGGGAATGGAGATTTTGCAGTATCCTTCCCCTGCTACTTCCACCAAGCCACACCATACCCACCAAGCCACGCCCACAGAACCGGTAGTAAAAAAAATTGGATTTCACCACTGATGCCATTTAATATCTGCATTGTTCATTGCTGTTACTATAGTCCTGATTTGGATGATTTATACTCTGATCCCTTTTTCTGCATCCATCTTCAGGTTCTGCTTCTATTATGTGTGCTTACATTTCCTTTTAGTATCTGATAAAAAGTCCAATATCATTTAGGAAATTCAATTTTCCTGACCTAAAGTTACATTCGTACCTAGGCATATCCATTCAGATAACATTTATGCATTCTTACTTTGCATTTTCAAACAGAGAAACAAATCAGGTTTATTTGGGTGAGGCCATTTGCCACCCTAAACCATTATGATCAGCGCTACCAAACTGATACCTAGTGCTAATGTACAATTTGAAAAATAGCATGGTTGGGTTGTTGTTTTTTTACAACAAATGTGAATTGTGTTCCTTCTTTATTTTCAAGAAAGTATTTCAGGGAACACTTTGGCAGACAATGACTAATGTTTTCATATCCAACTTTATTATTATGTGCTATGTGACTTTTCTAAATAAAACTGTAAACTCTGACAGCTGAGAGATATTTCAAAGGACATAAAGTTCAACTCTCCAGCCAACGCAAAAAAATTCATTAATAAAATTATAGACTTAGGGAGAAGAACTTCAAAGAAAAATAATGTAGCTCGGTTTTGATAGTGCTGGGTAATTAATATATACATGACATTTATAGCTTATGGGTTATAGGTTATGTTCGATTTTTAACAGGCATGTTATCAGTGAGCTTATGATTAGAGCATAAGCTATAAAGCTCACCAGGTGATCATGTTCCACTCAAAATCTCTTAGCTCAGAGGAGTCAGTTAGTTTCATTGAAGGCCGCATCAGGGTTGTGTTTGACCTGGGGGGGGGTGGCCAGGGTGGCCATGGCCACATGGCCAACTCAACGTCACTCGTGTTGGGGGTGCCTGTGGTGGCCCGAGCACTCTGCCAGCGAAAACAGGCTCCCGAGCTCCTGTTTGTTGCTGCAACGGCCTCCTGCAACCATCTGCCAGCAAAAACGGAGCTCAGGAGGGCTGATTGCAGCCCACCTGAGCTCTGTTTTCACTGGTAAGGCACCATGGGCCGGTCCTTCGCTGTTTCCAGGACAGCCCTGCAGGCCAGATCTAAGCACCCCGTGGGTCGGATCCTGCCCCCGGGCCTTGAGTTTGACACCCCTGTCTTAGCTTAAACTCTCACCCAGGCTCTTTTCAGCAGGGGTGGGTTCTACTTACCAGGAGTTCACATGCAGCACTTCTGCGCATGCGCCGAGCATCCATGATAACATCTGGGCAGTTGGGCAGAGTCTCCCGCCACTGTTACTCCCGGTTCTAAGAACCGGACAGAACTGGTAGGAACCCACTACTGCTTTTCAGCCACATTGGACTTTGAGTTCCATAATCTCAATGGTTGTGCAAACCGGGAATTATGGGATCTGACATCCAACATTTTTGAAGTGCACCACCTTGAGAAAGGTTATCTTATTGAAGCTATTGCATGCGCTCATTTAAATAAAATGAGAGATGGAACTGCGTGTGCCAGTTTTGGAGTAAGTACAAGATAAAAACATCATAACTTTTAAATCTGCAGTTCCATACAATGGTACTTTTAAAATTCAAAAGCCTTAGGAAGTCATTGCTATCGTTTCAATCTATTCAAAACCTGGATACTTATTCTGATGTGATAAGGCCAACAGTTTTTGAAAGGCATTCTGTAGAAATCTAGAACCAAAATAGCCAACAGCAGCAGCAGCAGAAGCATATTGAAAATAAATTAATTCTGAACCTGGGCTATAAAAATGATAGATGGGAATTACTGGAGAGATTAGACTAAGATTTATTTTCATTCTGGCCTTGGAAATGTATCACTTGAGAGCACATGAATAGAAGTGAAGATATGAATGGCAAGCTAAGATAATTATTAAAAAAAAAATAGAAGAGTGACTATAGGAATAACACATTCTGCCCATTTCACCCAGATATAATCTCAGCAGATCACAGTAAGTGAATCAGAAGATCCCTATTACAAACCAGTCATGGAGGAAACTTCATGAATGAAATTTATCAGAGGAAAGAAGAAGCTACGTTCTTTTAAGTTCAACATACACACACCCCATGCTAAACATTTACCTGGTACAGTAATCAGTAAGGGATGATTCTATCATTCTACTGACACAATTCTACTGACAGAGGTTTCAAACGAGAAGGGAGAGGAGGAGAGAATCTAAGCATTGCAGAAAAGAAATGAAAATAAATGTTATGCATATAGCCAAGAAAGAAAAATATTTAAAAGGAAATACTTTGTGTCCAAAGTAAATGAAAATGTAAGTTATTAAATGTGTGAAGTCTGCTGTTAAAAGAAAAATAGACTGTCCTAACACTGAAACATTGCATGTACTTCCTTGGAACAAACCCAACCAAACTAAGATGGATCTACACAGAGTAGGCCTGTTGCTACTCTACTTGTTTTACAGACATCATCCAGGCAGAATGATCAGAATACTATCAGAGAAAAAGAGGGTGCAATAGAGCAAATTTATGCCCAAAAGAAATTGAAAATATAACAACAGAGTCTTCTAACCAAGAAACATTTGCTGTTGTTATAGGAAAAATAACAATTATGCTGTGTCAGGTTTTTTTTTAAAAAATATAGTTCTTTCTGCGCTGTGATTACAGAGCTTGTAGCAAATTATACATAGTCAGACAATAAGTCACAAAAATGTGACTTCAGTAAACTTCACTACAGTAAGTACGCTGTCCTCCAAAAGCAGTAGTTTAAGTTTGCATGTTCATGGGCTTCTCCGTACACTGGAAGTCCAGCTACAGTATTGAAGATTGACATACGGATGCCATATCTGGATAGAAATGACTGAGCTCAGATTTACAGAGTTGGAAGGGACCTTGTAGGTCACCTAGTCCAACCCCCCACTCAAGCAGGAGACCCTACATCATTTCTGACAAATGGCAGTCCAATCTCTTCTTAAAAGCCTCCAGTGATGAAGCTCAAACAACTTCTGAAGGCAACTTCTGTTCCATAGGTTGATTGTTCTCACTGTCAGAAAATTTCTCTTTATTTCCAGGTTCAATCTCTCCTTGTTTAATTGCTATCCATTATTCTTTGTCCTGCCTTCCGGTGTTTTGGAAAATAGCTTGACCCTTTCCTCTCTGTGGCAGCCCCTCAAATATTGAAACACTACGTGTCATGTCTCCCCTGGTCCTTCACTTCATTAAACTAACCATGCCCAACTCAAATGTTTTCCACAGTGCTTGAAGTGGGATGGGGGTGCAGATGGCAGAGAACTTCAAAATCCTAAAATTATTTTTATTTTTAAAATAAAAATAATAAATAAAACTTGCTGGTGGACATCATCTCCACCATCTCAGGAATCTGGAAGCTTAACAATAATGCTTTCACAGAAGTGAAATGGAATACTACTCCAAAGATTTAGATGTTATGTAAGGAAAATACAAAACTAGGCCAATATGAGGCTTCCCCAGCTGGATCTGAGCCAGAAAAAGCAAGGGAAATTACAGAGAGTTGAGAATAAATTGGAAGTAAGAATTCTTAGAATTACAACCGGGAATATCTGTAGGCAGAATGGAAAAGAAATTCTTTACCATGTTTCTAGAAATCAAAAGAAATTCGCACTATGTCTAGACTGATATATAAAATGCAACAGATTGGTGTCCAAATTAGCACAATAACCTTTCTGTAGATATCTGCCAGATGCTAAAAAAAAAAAAATTAACTACAGGCACTCCCTAGATTAAGAATATCCAATTTAGAGATAACTCGTACTTACAAACCTATTACTTAAAATGGCAGACAACTGAATGGCAAACGAGCAAATAAAGTGGAAATAATAAAGCGTTCAAGAAGAGATGAAACACCAATCGGACGTTGGAAATGTGTTAGATTACAGCCAATCAGCGATCGGAACAATTTAAAAGGATAAAGTGAGTAAAATGGAACACATGAAAGGCCGTGCCCCAATGAAAGCTACAATTATTACTAAGCAACACAATGGTTTAATCATTGAAATGGAAAGGCTATTGATAATTTGATTAGACCATCAAAATCAGAGTAATATACCTAGTAGCCTTACTTTATTCAAGGAAAGGCTTGAAGCCTTTCCAATTATTTAAAAGCTTCACGTGCAGCAAGAGAAGTAATTGTGATGAAGAATTTGTTGTGAGTAGGGGTTGTTTCAATTGCTTCAAAGTGAGGGCAAATTTACATAACATTAAAGTGCAAGGTGAAACAGCAAGTGCTGATGAAAGTGCTGTGCGTGATGATTTCCCTGACATGTTTAAAATAATTATTGAGGAGGGAGGTTATTTGCCATACCACAGATATTTCCCGTAGAGAAGACTGGCTTATTTTGAGGGGAAAAAATGCCTGACAAGACTTATATTTTGAAAGAGGGGAAAATTGCAGCAGGGAATAAAGCAGCAGAGGATAGGCTAACATAATTGCTTGGGGTAACATATGTTTATCACTCCCTAAATCCAAGGGTACTTTGTCATACCATTAAGGCATCTCTTCTGGTTATTTGGCAAGCAAATCCAAAGGCTTGAGTTACGACTGCCCATTTTTCAAGATCAGTTGTTGAACCATTTTGTCAAACCTGCTGTTGAATGTTATTGCTTGGAAAATTCCTTTCAAGAATCTCCTTATATTTGACACCGCACCTGGACATCCAGGCACTTTAGATGACTATCACTCAATGTGAAAGGTGGTGTTTTACGCACACCCACACACCCAATGCAACTCCACATTGCTACTTCAGCCAATGGATCAGGGAGCCATAGCCTCCTTTAAATTCCATCATTTACAGCAAACATTTTCACAATGTTTGTGAAAGTCAGAACAATCAGAACTACCCAAGATAATATGAGGGACGTAAGGAAGTTATGGAGGAATTATAATATCTATGATGCCATCAAACATATTGCTGTAGAATAAATTGTGTTCCCCAGTCATGCATGCTTTTCGGGAGTGTACAGCTGACAACATTGCCGAAGCCAGCAAACTGTGGTTCATATTGGTAATCAACTGCAGTTAGACATAAGTGGAAAGGATGTTCTACAGTTATTTGACTACTGTGCTAAAGAACTGATCGATGAAGACCTTACAGAAGTAGACCAGCAGATGATAGTATTTGAGGAAGAAGACTGGGACCTGCAAACTCCAGAAGCAAAAAAGATTTTTCAAAAGTGTTAGCTGAAGCCTTTCATCTCATTGAAACAGGGATGGCAAAGTTAGAGGATCAAGATCATACTATAAAGAGGTTCACCCAGTTTTTCCATACAGTTACTAAGAGCCTCAGCCTCTACAAGGTCATTTATGATGAGAAAAAGCTCTGCAAACCTCCCTTGATGCCTACTTCAAGAAGTTGACTCCAGTAATGACTGTTTCCTCCCTCCCACCCCCCAGCAGCCGAATCAAGCCCTGACTCTCCAGCACAAGGTCTATTTTTTCCAACAACAGGCCCATCATTTTCAACACTAACTATGTTCAGTTAACCTTTAAAGACGAACTTTTTTTCTCTATGTAAAATATTTTAAGAACTGTTTATTTGATTATTACTATATTATCATGGTTGGTTGCTTAGTAGTCAGCCAGATGTTTAGCCTGAATTTGGCATTTTTATCCAGTTAGAAAGTTCTATGGAGATTCTCAATCATCCAGGTCATGGTTGTCCCAAAGGTTACTTTTTCAAGAGGCAACTGGAGTTGCTTGTTTCCTTTGAAGATGTTTCACTTCTCATCCAAGAAATTTCTTCCGCTGTGACTTGATGGTGGGGAATGGAAGGATTTATATTCCTTGCAGTCAGCTGGTCATTTGCATTCTTTTAGAGAGTCATTGAGGTCACTTGGAGGTTTATCTATGTCCTCAGGGTCACCTGAGTAGTGCAAATGTGTCTGGAACCTTCTTAGCTGCAGGATGTTTTCTGCCCTGTGTCCCTTCACTGTTGAAGACAGGCACAGGCTGTTGGGGATGAGACTATATTGTCTCTATCTCAAACTGAAGTGCAAATGGTTCCTGTAGTCTGCAATTTTTCTGGAAATCTGTTCATATTCCTACGCCATTTGAAGGGTGTTCATCCCAAAGTGCATGGCTAAATATCTATGCAGATTCTCAGTCATCCAGGTCATGGTTGTCTCAAAGGTGCTTTTTCAGGAGGCAACTGGACTTTTTTTGTTTTCCTTGAAGATGTTTCACTTCTCATCCAAGAAGCTTATTCAGCTCTGACAGGATGGTGGAGAATGGAAACAGAAGCGAAGCATCTTCAAAGAAAACAAAAAAGTCCAGTTGCCACCTGGAAAAAGTACCTTTGGGACAGTTATAAAGTTCTTCTCAAGGATCTGGGATAGGCTAAGATAGATGTTCAATGATGTTAAAGGTATCATCACAGGGTTTAAATTGTTTGAAATAAATCTGCTTATTGCAATTGACTGGTAGTGGTTGAACATAGCGATGGTGTTCAGGTAGTGTTTTGGGACTGCTCCCAATGAGTCTATCATTGCTTCCTTTTGCCACGGTCATTCTATTTGCAGGTCTTTGTATTTTATGATATTCTCCAGCTCTGTCACTTCTATTTGCTGTCTCCAAGTATTGCAATGTCCACTCGTTTTTGTCTTTCTTATTGACAGTGGTTAAGTCCTGGGGTATTATGTGGCAGTGGCTTGTCTATTTGAATTCCAAAAAAGAGTTTTTGCTTTTTCATTTTCTATTGCTTTCTCTAATTTTGGTCCCATCAGTTATTCCTTGAGTCAAATGGTATTTGTTGCAGACATTGCAATGTACCATTGTTGCTATCGTGTTGTGTCTCTGTTTGTAGTTAGTCATGTGGTCTTCTTGCAGCAGCTAACTAAGTGGTCCACTTTTTATTCAGCTTCTTTGCTGTCAATTGCTGTTGTGTTAATTCTGGCTTCATTTACAGTATGCATTTACTGTACTATGTTTAAGATATAGTGTATTTGGGAGTGCTTCTCTAAGTGTGTTATACGCATAGAAAGATAAAATAAATACTATAAGGCAAAAAATTGGGTGAACAACCTGTTCCAACTTACATACAAATTCAACTTTAAAGACAGAGTTAGGAAGACATCTCATTCTTAAACTGGGGTTAACCATTTAAATTCAAGAGTTCACATGAAACAGAAGAATAACATTTTAGTTGTCTTTGCTTTTTGCTTTTCTTTGATTGTTTTATTCAATAATGTATTATTGTATATTTTGTATAGAATTTAATCTTTTGTATTGCAAAGGTCTGTAAATGGATGGATAACTAACAGTGTGAACTCCTTTTGGGCCTTAATCTAATCAATGTAATTGCTCCCTGTGGAAATAATGTTCTTGAAATTTCATTTCTTTGTTATGTCTGACATAAATCATCTTAATTTCATGCCTCGGTGCCTAATCTTTTCTGCTTTTTTTTTCTTGGTTTGATTTGGTTAATGTGCTCGTTTATTACTTGGCACACAGAGGTGTGTGTAAAAAACAGGAAAGCTAAAATGGTTTTCTTTTGAAAATGTTCCACATAAATAATCCTCTATTTTTCATACTCGCATATCAAAGTCAGCTATACAGTCACTTGTGATTTTGGACATCAGGTCCACCCTCATACCAAGCCTAAAGAATTTAAAATTCCTGCTTTAGATATCAGCATAGGTTTGGTTTCAATTGCTCATCAGCAATATAATGTAGTTCTGCTACATCTAGAAAACATCCTAATTTTAGGATTGGAAGGTAGTACCCAGCTCCTTTCTGGATGTATGTAAATGTATCAGGGATAGAAAAGAAGCTCTATCCTCTAGTTTTTCTAATTTTCTCAAATCCATCCAGATTTGAGATTATCTGAAGAAACATAGCACTCATGTTTGCTTGAATGGAAATGCAGTAGTCAGTCCAATGCAAGACTAACCAAAACAAGTATGAAAGGCTCTGCTCATGTTGAAGCCAATAAGTACACCGGAGGTGGGATTCTACCGGTTCGGACTGGTTGTGGTGAACCGCTAGCTCCGATGATCAGCTGGGCCTGCCTGCCCGCCCTTGAGCTTTACTTACCTTTATCTTCCCAGCTGATTAGCACAGCAGAGGGGATTGCTGTGCCTCAGTTGTTTTAATTCCCTATCACTAACGCAGAAGGTGATTTTTTGTTCAATTGTGCAGACGCACACAGCACACATCTGGTGCAGATGCATGCAAAATGTGCGTGCTCGTGCAAAGCTGCAATCACCGAACCAGTTGTTAAACTGGAAGGATCCCACCACTGAAGTACACTCACCTTCAAGTCCTCCTGAACCTGGACTTGGATTTGGATACTATTGGATATGCTGGATTTTCTACAATATTCATCAAATTCAACAGCCAACAACTTAATAGCCACCCATCAACACCCCATCGATAGCTAAAAAAACACAAACGCACCAGGCACTATATAAATTCCACACACAGAGTAGCCCAAAGCACACAGCGAAGTTCCCTGAGGATGGACTCCAGCATGAGTCCGAAAGCTCGGAAGACAAAACCTCTGGTGCCGATGACCAAGCCAGATTGAATCCTGCAACATTATCCCGAGATACGTACATTTGCCTATTCGTCATCAAATACAGCCCGTGTGTATTACAACCACAAATGACAGATTTTTACAGTATTAGTCTTCCTGTTGTCATTCTCCACACAAATTGTCTCTGAGGAGGCAAGGGACCATCTGGAGCCATTTGAGAGGGAGCTAATGAAATGCGGAGGCAGGAGGAGACAAAGGGGAAATGCCACTGCAGGAGCACAATCAGGCAACTTTTATTTGGGGCATAAAAATACAGCTAGTGAGAAATAGAATGTTATATATACACTATACCAGGGGTCCCCAACCTTTTGGACCTCAGGGACCACCAAGTTCATAATTTTAAATCCCGCGGACCACCAAATTCATA
>JANHFK010010379.1:192342-205697 GCA_036250565.1 Sibynophis collaris | reverse complement strand
TCGTACTCAGGTGCCAGTGGCACAGGATGATAGTTCCACACCTCAGTTGGCTCTTGGTCATCTGGATTCATGGCCCACTGCGCAGGATGCGGGAAGCCACAACACAAACAGGGAACATCAAGTTTCCCCTCAGGACTAATACTTTCAAAGTACCCTCTTATGATCAGGAGAGTTGAAACTGTAACCATGTCTTTCAAGCATTTCAAGACTGCTCAGATCATAGCTGATGATCTTGTGCCCACCATTCCTCCAAAACAGTTTTCTTTCTGATTTCAGTTGGTTCTAGACAGGGATGCACACTCTTCAATAATACATGGCGCAGTCAGGCATTGAGGGAAGTGGTTTAATAACATCTAGTTTCTTATGCTTTCTTGTTCATATCTGATAGTTGAAAAATACAAGAGTGATTATAGTGTGAAGTTATCAACTGTCCGACCAGTGAACCCAAAATAAGGAAACACTCTCGGGAGCTTTGAATTCCCCAAAATAATTTATTAGATACACCATTTTGGTAATGAAGAATCAAAACCAGCTCTGGTTTTCCCATGCAAATTCTTTCTTGGATAAACAATAGCTTTCCATTTCTTCCCACCCCTGGGTGATCACATTGTGCAATTATGAGACAACCTTTTGTTATGGGAACAGTCCATCTCTTTTTCAAGCACCTATAGTGGTGACCTTGATGGTTGCCAGGCTCTCATGGTCCATGCACATATTCTCAGCATTCTATTTCACCCTTCCCTCCCCACTGGTTCATTGGCAAGTTGAAAAGCGTTAGATTTGAAAGAAGCAAAGTGGTTCAATCTTGACAGAAGTAATAACTGGAGATCCTATTGTCTCTCAGGTCTTCAAGAGCTTTCCCAACCAGTTTTCCTCACACAGGGGTAAGCTGTAGTTATTGTGGCGACTGCCTTGCTTCCTTCACTGCTAAGGATGCAATCAGGCCACTCTGAAATGATTGTTCCTTGGTGTTCTTCCCTGCACTTTCTCTGTGGTTGTAATATTAAATTTTATTCTCATAATTTAACTAGATGTTATGATCCATGCCTCCCCCACTTGTGGTTCCTATGAGCAATTTCCAACAAACATTTGATTCCTTGTCTTTCTATTGGAAATATCCTGCTTTTCACATCTTCAGTTGCACCTGCTACCTTTCATTCAACTTCTGCAGGCTGCTGACATAAGAGAATTTCTTCCCTCAGTTATGTTCTGCATAAAAACATCCTTCCAGGATAGGTGATTTCACACAAACTCCCTAGAGGTATTCCTTTGGTTCTCCCTGGTCAATGCATCCTGTTGCCACTTCTTTAATATCTCTTTAACTCAAACTCAGACTCAAACTCTTGAGTCTGTACAGTTACAGTGCAAACCTAATAAAAAACATAGCTTGTTAAAGGAACAGCCAAGAAATAGAGAGGGTGCCTTTTCAAAATCCAAACCATCCTTGTCCATTTCAAATCTGAATACTACAGCTCATCAGAAGCTCATACCCAAGCCCACTGTATTCAAGATGCAAAGCACTATGATGCATCAACAAACTCAATCTCCTTTGATGGCTTCCAAGACTGTCATCATGGGCAGATTATCCAGGTGATATCAGGCAATTCCATGATTCATGAATAAAGAAGGTAGCAAAAAGTTCAACTCTCTATGGCTTATTTTACAGATTTGACACTGACACATCCATCACTCCTCCATCCAATTCATTTCAGATGACTTCCTTTTGGAACTGCTGCTAGAACAGCTGTCTCAATTTATGAGTGTATGAGGGCTCCTTCCAACCAATTTTCTAAGGTCTAGAATGGGGTCATATATAGGGAGGTGGCCTTTGGGGGTGAATTCAGATATAACAACTTGAAGACATTTACAGCAAAATAGATAGTTCTTCTTGGTCCTATTGTGGAAATTAAGCAGTTGAACCAGGGACCTCTGTCCTGAGCAGTGTTGATTTGAGGAGTCAACATGTGGGTCCTGCATCCCAAAGGTCTCCAATAGTTACCTAAATAGTGGCAGACAATGGAGAACTGAGCCAACATGGGAGCTCTGGTCTCTCTTGAGACCCATGTTGATCGCTGTAACAATCTTTTATTGTTGCCTTGAAAAGATTTTATAGTCAGTGGCTTGGTAAGAGATGTTCCTCTTATCATTTTTAGTTTAAAAAATATCTTACAAAAGAATGCTCTTTCTAAAGTAAATTTATTCAACATTTTATTCTTGCTGTTACATTGCTGCTATGATTTAAGAGAGCATAAAATGCAAATTTCCAAACAATCAGCATATTTCCTTTTTCTACATGGTTGAAAGCATGGTTCAAAAAAAATTATTATTATTTTTTGTTTATCTTCTATCATACCAGAAATATAGACACATTTTAAGTGTGGAGCCTTGTGCAATACAAGGCGATTTTGGTTTCCTGTTAACCCCATTGCAGTTTCATTTGACTTTTGGAGAAAGACTGAAACTAGCCAATGTTTTGCAATCATCTGCAGGGCAAAATGTCTTTGGATAATGAGAGTTGAAATCCAACAGATGTGAAGGGCACTGAGAAAAGCTGGACCGATGCATCCTGTAGATAGGAAAACAAGTTACCTATTCCCACTTGGGAGCTATTTCGCCATACTCCCTGTTTAAACTTTAAAACATTTTTTAAAAAGTTTATGGGAAGACAAACGGCATCTCTGCAAATTGTTTGCCGGAGTGGGGGGAAAAATACTGGAAATGACGTAAATTTTGCCTTCAAGAAAATATAGCAGTGAGTTTTTGAACAAAATCAATAAAATCATTGCAGGATCAGATCTGGTCTTGAAAAGCAAAAATATTATGAAATGTGATCTAGCTTGGTGAAAGACTGATTGTTCCAGAGGTGCCACATTTCAAATGAAACCCATTTTTCTCCCCTAGCTCAGTCTTGCTGGCCTGGTCCTGCCTGCACCCAGCAGGTGGCCAAACATGGAAAACCATCCAGGACACTTCAGAGTTGTTTTTGTCTCTGCTGATGATATCAAGACGTGAAGGAATGCAATGGTCATCCCACCCGGCTCTTGTTAGCTAACATAACAGCTTTTGATATGTAAACTGTATGGTAGAGTAGTAAAACCCTGAATGGCACTTTCTTAATTAGGTGAATCTTTTGAGGGATTCAGTAATGGATTGGCAACATTTCTTGCCTCATAAAATCTTGCATCTCCAGGACTCCAGTTCAGTGGTGGGATTCAATTTTTTTTACTACCAGTTCTGTGGGCGTGGCTTGATGGCTGTGTTAGGGGAAGGATACTGTAAAATCTCCATTTCCTTCTGATCAGCTGGTACTTGGGAGGCAGAGAATAGATGGGGGTGAGGCCAGTCAGAGGTGGTATTTACCGGTTCTCTGAACTACTCAAAATTTCTGCTACCGGTTCTCCAGAATTGGTCAGTATCTGCTGAATACCATTTCTGCTCCAATTGACATTACAAATTCTAGCTCTTTACCTCATTTGTGTGCTTTAACTGAATCCTCCCATGTTTCTTGGAGACCTTTAAAAATGTCTTGTTTTGGTTAAGGTTCTATTCTCTTTTATGAACTCCTTTTGACAGGTGGCCTTATTTCCATTATTTAGAAATTCAGTAATAAGTAATAACTCTTCTCAGAAGAAAATTCAAATGTGCTAGTAAACAGTCATTTTGGTGTAGTGGTTAAGGCATCAGGCTAGGAACTGGGAGACTGTGAGTTCTCATCCTGGCTTAGGCATTAAGCCACCTTGAGCCAGTCACCTTCTCTCCGAAGGAGGCAATGTCAAACCACTTCTAAAAAATCTTGTCAAGAAAACTGCAGGAACTTGTCCAGGTAGTCTCTGAAAATTGGACACAATTGAATGGAAGGGGGGGGAAATTGCCACGAAAATGGCAATAATTTTTAAAAGTCTTACTTCTTGCAAGTGAGCCAATCAAATCCTCTGCTGTCATAGAGAACACATTTTTCAGCCTTACTTCCTGCTGATAAAATAGAGATGATATTATTAAGTTTAAGGCAAGAGCAAGTGATTCTGATCAGTTATTTGCAAGAATGGCAATCTATGACAAACAAACAAAAAAGTTTTACTTTTAGAGAATCTCTCTCTTTGACCTATGAGAACTTTTTTAAAAAAGGTATATTATCACAAGTAGATTGGAACATATAAGCTTTTCACAGCTTTTTCTATAAGGAATTTACAACTTGGCGTTTCACGTTTTAACATTTTAATCAAGCAATTAAGAGACAAATTAAGTCCTACTGTGCTGCCTCGTGGCAGGGAGCATTCCTGGGAGGGATGAGTGAAGAATAACCATATGCCAAGAATATATAATCCAAGCAGGGTCATCCAAACATGAAGGTCATTTTAGTTGCCTAGACACCTATATAGGGCAAAAGTGATCTAGGAAGATGTGGAGGCGAATAATCACTTCAGCAATAACAGCAAAGGCATTTATGTATTTATCGCATCATTTCATGCTGCGCAGGAAAACACAATGTTTTTTTCCCGTTTTTTTTTTTTTTTTTTTACTGAGGAAACCAATAAATGTAAACTGATTGAAAATATAGTGCTAGGCCTCTCAGGTCAGATGGCACCCAACATGGCACTAACTTTCAGGATGTCTGATTACTGAAGTAGCCATGCAGAAAAATAAAACCCAAAGCTCAAAGACAGAATTACAGTGGAAATATGGAATATAAGAAGGATGAACATAGGAATGTTGAAGGCAGTGAAGGATAAAATAAATTGACTACACATTTGAGGTGAAATGGACTGGAATTGAACCCTTTGGCTCAGAAGATTGTGCAGTTTCCTACTCAGGAAACAGTGTTGCTTTCATACAATGTAATCAATGGCCGAATAAAATCAGCTAGACTTTGTGGACAATAATATGACGATTATTCAAGTTTATGCTCCAACCCCTGATGCAGAAGAAAAGGAAGGTGATGATAAGCTTTAAACTCAATCTAAAATTGACAGGACTTCCAAGCAGTGCTTGTGGTTGAGACTAGAATATTAAGGAGGAAAATATAGTTGGCCTAGAAAACAGAAATGCAACAACAGTTAAGTTGGATTGTATCTGGTTAATGCTTGGATGGTGAGACCCCAAGAAATATCAGACCTGGAAGACATCCTGGAAGATAGAAATGGCAAATCACTTTCCTATTGTTGCAAAGATAACAATATGAACATATCCAAGCAGATGTAAGAAGTTACATTTGGTTCACAGTAATTTTTGAATTAATGATTAAGGATAGTGTTTATGAATTTCAATTCCCAGAATTCTCCAACTAGTGTGCTGATTGGGATTCAGGAACTCCACGTCTTAAAGTTGCTGTGTTTGAGGAACACTATCTTAGGCTAGTAAACCGAAGCTATTAAACTATATTTTATTAGTAGTGAGATTATTGAGGTTTTATGAAGAATAGACCCATAGTAAACTGAACTAGAGAAAATCACCAGTTTCATCTCTGATTCTTTTAAACTTGTGATGCTTATTCTGAAACCTGAATCCTTCCACTTTTCTTCATTATGTTGGATACCCATGTCCAATGTTGCTATGCAAGTATAAAAAGCTAGTGTTTGCATAGTGACATGATAATGTATTTCATGAGTTTTTCATTGTTGCAATTCATATCATAAACCCTATGGAATCAATCTCATTAAATTGCTTAATATCCAAAGGTCTACAGGTTTATTAAAGAGATTGTGTGCTCCAATAGAAGGTTTGCATCTCTGATTGGAAAAAAGAGAATTAGGAAAACTGTAGTTGTAACTTTCCTGTAAGAAGCAGGTTTCAAGGACAATCTAAGTATATTGAGTCCTCTGACTAGGAGAAATCAAGACAGCAACAAAGACAGGAATCAAAAGAAAGCCCTTCATTTGATCCCTAGAAGCCAATAGAATAAATGTTGGAAAGAATATATCCTTTTGGAGCTGCATCTCAAATAAAAGAATACAGTACAGACCATTCTCAGGTTATGGATTGGGGTGACAAAGAAGCTGAATTGTCCTGCTTTGACTTTCAAACTTTGATTTTTAGTGTCAAGAGCAAGAGATCACTTATACTATCAGATAATTAAACGATTCAAAGCATATCAATGGAAGCAAAGAATGGGATCTCCAGAACTTGTCAATGTGCCTCTCTACCCATTCTTCACCGCATGAGGCATATTTCAGATGAGACTATCCAGGGCTCATAAAAATCCCACAATACTCACAAAGGCCCCAACCTTTATCAGAGTTTCTTGCACAAATTTAAATCCAGAAGCACACACAGATAATTGATTCATCTAGATTCATTAACGTCTTTATATACATAATAACAGATGAAGTATTTACAATACCAATAGTTGATTCTTCCAACATGGTAAAAGTTACAGACAGAACATAAGGCAGGAGAGAACAGTTACTTTCATTTCAGCAGAGCAGACAAGTTCACAGGTTAGTTTCATTTTAGATCTGGGCAGAGAGCAGATAAGTTCACACACTGGGTTCAGTTTCACTTCTCTGCACAGACTCAGAAGTGGCAGACTAAGACACGCCTTGGCTCCAGTCTGTCTCAGCTCTCATTGGTTGACCTTGTTACCATGTCCCATTCCAGTTGATGAATATACTCTGACAACCTTTGTGACTATTGTCTTTGTAAACATGGTCTACAGAAATTACCCCTGGATTTTTTTTTCAGTTGAACTTCTACTAACCAATAGCTAGAGACATCAGCATTTTATATCTTGTTCTTTGCTCTATTTTGTGAATACCAAACGTTCCTGCCTGAGATTTTAATCCCTTTCCAGAATCAGACCTGTTAAACTGGCATCACAGGCAGGCCATGCTCACCCCAGCTCTGCAAAGGCAAAAAACATCATGATATGTGACGTGATTAAATTTGACACCCGTGCACTAAAGGCGGGATTTGCTTAGGCTTCATTCCACCTTCTGCCTTCACCTTGATTTCTCTTCCCCTTTTACTATCTTGTTTGCAAACTCCTTCATAAACATACAATAGTAAATTGACCTTAGCAATTAAGACTATTCATCTTCTCAAATTGTGTTGCAAAATGAGGGAAATCTCCAGACCAAATTCAGATCTTAAATGAATATATGTAGGGAGGGGAGGAAAGTATCAGGAACTCTTGTTGCAGAAACTGAAGCAGCTTGCTTAATGTTGCATATAGCCTTAGTAGTTGTGATCCTGGGATTAGGCAATTTGCTTTCTCTGCAAGCTTTGAGGGGGAAAAAAAGCTTAAAAGGATTCTCAGTAGCCTAAGTATATCCAATCAGAGAATCATGATCAAATCCTGTACCTCCAGCTGAAATCCACAGATTTGAAACCTTCTCTTTGAATACCTCCTCTTTGGACTAGTTAATATCCAAAATCCAATTCTGTCTCTCTCCCCTTCTCTCCCTCCCTCCTTCTTGTTCCAATTTTTCCAATTATCACTTTTTTTTCTACTTTTGCATTGCCCAATTCTACATCACTGTATTTTAAGTTTCTCCTGTCAGATTTCCAGTCCTACCTGTCATATTTTTACCACCCTCGCCTTTTCTTCATTTGGCAGTTGTGTTCTTCCCCTGATTTTCTTTTTCTAATTATTACAAACAGTTCCTGTTTGCCTGTAGACCAGGAGCAGCAGATGCTTGAGAAGCCATGTTGTCTGTCCAGTGCTCATCAGAGATAATTATGATAATATAAACATCACAGTTCCATAGAAAATAAGAAATAGATGTTAGTAGTTGCGAGTGACAGGGGTCAATTTTGCACTTGAAATCAAATGTATCTGTTGTGTCTTTTTTAGATTACAGTACTAAATCCCGAGAAGTTATGCCAAATAAAATATACACAATTCCTATAATGAAATCTATTTTTCCTTCTAAGTGGGTGGCAACAACAGTCAGAAAGTCATGCACACAAGCATGTTTATTGGACAAAAGTAGGGTATACATATTAGGACAAAGCCACCATAAGCAGCAGGAAAAAATCAAATAGCTCCATTAGAGATACCTTAAACATGTATTCAATATATTACATTTACATCCTTGGACTAGATCCTGGTTCAAGGTGGCTGGATTAAGTCTAATCTCAATAGGTTTAATCTAACCAATTTTTACATCCTAAAATTACATTGCTAAATTTGGCTGACATTACAAAGGAAGAGTAAAGTTAGATTGGTTTAGAATAAGAAATCTCAGGCAATCTCAACAATGTGGGAAAAATGTTCCTGAAAGCAAAGGAATCACTTCCCAACTTTGGTGAGCATCCATATAATACCAGGAGTACCAATAAAATACTAATACCAATAGAGTACCGAATACTGATAGAGGACAATATTTGATGTTAACACCAAGATTAAGATAAGACCAACAATCAAGAAGTAAACAATACCTCAACCAAGGAACTGCCAAACAGGCAAACAGTAAACAGCCCAACCAAAGAACCACCAAGACCATTCCTACCAACATTGACAGGACAAGCCACTAGAATATAATTTGATTCTGTACTAGCATTGATGATCTTACCTAATTGGGGTAATGAAATATCTGCAAAAAAACAACTAAGCTCAGAAAGCACTAAGACCCTGTATTTGCCCTAAGGAAAACTACATGTTATTATTTGTGTGTTTATGTTCATTTCCTGGGAAAACCACAATACATATACTAACATCATACTTACTTACTAAGTAAGCAAATGTATTAAGCAAAGGGAATTAAAATATTCAGTGATGGCTATCCGTAAAAAACTCAGAAGATTCTCACGAGCCTTCTGCAGATAGCCATCACCACTGCTACAACAGACACATAATAACGCATAATTTTTTACAGGAAGAAACCCATTGACAAAAAGTAGTAGTCCCAACTGATTGTCTTTGGCCAAGTGCTAGCCTATTGTATGATGTGTAGGAAGAACATGTGGCATTACTTATTGCTGTCATCCAGATGATGGACCACTTTATCCTAAAGAGATGTATAGCACTGGGCCATGCCACGGAGGTTTAGACACACATCAATGGCAACGCTTGCTTGCTTGGTGCCTCTGTCTTTGTTGATCTGATTTCTGCTTTGGTTTTTGTTATTGCTGTGGGCTGTTGACAGTTTGTGGACTTCATTATTTTATATCCAAGTTCAATGCTGCCCTGAGGGATGTGGAGATGGAAAATAGAATCTGTATGCATATTTTTATAAATTATAGATGCTATTTTTTACAGATGCAATTTCTCATGGAAATCCCTGACCAACAGAAGACAAGTTATATAAGAAATATGTTAGCCACTGCTTATAGCATAATCAGGGTTCCTACAGTGCATGTAGTCTGCCAAAACCTTGGTTGCAACTCAAAGTCCTCTAAAGGTTGCCACCAAATTTTAGTGTTTAATGTGACTGGTAGTAAACATTATTAACAAGCTGAAGAGTAATCATTGTTCACATGATGTGAAGAATGAGGTACAATATTTAAGTTTGGTGAAGAATGAGGTACAATATTCTTTAGATCAAAAGTCGGCAATTTTTTTCATTCAGTTCTTAAAATCTCCAAGATGCTTAATTGTAACATTCAAGTACTTCTAATGCATATGTGTGTGTGTGTGTGTGTTTGTATGTATGTTGTTGTTTTTTAAACAAACTTCCTGTTTCAAGCAGGACAACTCTCCTTTGAGGCTGGAAGGCCTCCTTATTAGGTGAATTTTCCTTTCCTGTCTAAGAAGAGGTGGCAAGAAACATGGGAAGAAAAGTTACTACCATGCTGGCTACTGATGAGCTAGCAGTTCTTCGGCAGGTGGCCTTGCTCTTCCCAGTTTCCCATCAGAAAAGGAAGCCAAGGGGTGATTTGACTTCTGAAAGTCTGGGAAAAAATTTTCCCTGCCTGCCCACCTACCTTTTGCTATTGGTTTCTGCTCTCTGTCCTGGGACAGAGAAGCAATAGCCGAGTCCTCTTTCAAAGGCAGAGGAATTTTCCAATAGACCCATGACATTCTTTGACATTATGGATAATGCTTTGTTGGATGAAAAAATGCAATATTTAGGAGAGGGAGGAAAGAGGGAATGGCACCTTATTCCATTTATCCATTAGAAAATCTCTGCAAGGAACAATGGTCAATCAGACACCTTGCATGGTCTACTGGCTGACAATCTGAAGCAAGAAGAGCAAGATTAGAACAAGGGGAAATAGACATTCTCAACTGTGAGAGGCATGAAATCTAATCCAGACATGAGATGTGGAGGCAGATGTAAATACAAATGGAAATGGACAGTGAATATAATTAATTGCTGGACTGATACAAAAGTCCAGAAACTCTGGGCATGATGTTCCCTTGAGTCCCAACCATGATGCTTGCAAATGAAACATGTCATGGCACTTTCCCCCCCAGGTGCTTATGATGATATCTGGCTCAAGTGTTTTCCTTTTAAAGATTACTCTTTTAAACTTTTTTTTTTAAATGGGAAAGCCCCATGCTGGAAAGCAACACACCAATCTCTAGCAGCATCTTTATTTTGAAGAATGCCCCAGGGCCTCATAAATATTTTTTAGGAGATAGAAATAATGGCCTGGGGCATTGCCTGGTCTGGGAGCATGTCCCCTATTCAATAAAGGAATAAAGGTTAGCAAGGCTAGCAGAAGCAACCTCTTTAAGAGTTTTCTGGGGTGGGTGGAATGTCCTTTCTCTGGATTTAGATACAGAAAGATGCACACAACTTTTGCAGGGCTGCTAAGAATTAATGTTAGAATTAATTTCCATGCGTAGTTTTAAAACTTTGGTTTTAATTACTGTTGGCCAGCTTGCTTACTTATTTGAGTAGAAAGCTGGGCATAATGATAGTAATAAAAGGTAAATGATTCCCTTCTCCAGTTGTATCTGACTCTAGAGGGCAGTGCTCATCTCCATTTCTTAGCTGAGGGAGCAAGCGTTGTCTGAAGACACTTCCATGTATAGTCATGTGGCCAGCATAACTATACAACAAAGCGCATGGAATATTGTTACCTTCCCACTGAAGTGGTACCTATTTGCATGCTTTCAGACTGCTAGGTGAGAAGGAGCTGGGGCACGTAATGGGAACTCACCCTTGTGGTGCAGCATTTGGGTCTCAAACCCAGGCTGTCAACTTTCCAGCTGACAAACTCAGCATCTTTAACCACTGAGCCATCATGGCCCCTTAATGATAGCAATTCCATGGCAAGTTGCTGCTTTGGTATATACTCCCATGGCAGGATTGTTATGAATGGGAAAGGATTCAGAGAAGCTGAGAGTACTCAGAACTTGTTCTCAATATTCCAGTTCTCATCAGCTCTCAAAGGGAAGGATTTTCGATTGGGCTTGACAGATAATGATGATACCAATTAATTATTTGAGTTGAGGAGGAAGCAACTCTGTAGACTTCTATCCAAACCACACATACCCCAGAAAAATCCCACAGAATTCAGTTGAGTATACAGATTTATATCTTATTTTTGGAGAGCTGATAAATTCCTAATTATCCAACCTGGGAGAGAAAACATTGAAACTGGGCCAGGGAATAAAAACACTGTCAAAACAGTTGTTGTGGAGGATGAATGTTGACGTCTTTTCTACAGGAATGTATAGATTAATTTATCAACTTAATCAGATTTTGGTTCAGTCTAGTATGGTTACTGTTTTGTTGTTGTTTCAAAAAAGAGTTTCACGTGCCCCTTAAAATGCTTGACGTTTAGAAATTCAATGTTCAATATGCATTTAAAATAATTGGATAATAATGACATAGAAAGAATGAAGTGCAGAAGTAAATCTTATTCTTGAATGCACAATATAACCATTAAAGTATTCATTTTTAAAAATGAAATTGGAAAATTAATTTCCAATAATTGTTATTCTTATTTTAGACAGAGGTGCTGAATAAAAAGTTAAATGAATTCCAATATTTTAAGGATCCTGCCCACATCAATGGAAGACAGATATTTTTAAAGACAAATCTGTATTTTTAAGCCTAGAATATTCTGATATATATCAGCCAGATTTTCTTCCTTTTTGCCTAACTTGCCTAAGACTGTATCAGTCTTATTTGGGTGGAAAGTCTATGGCAGGGGTGTTAAATGTGCAGGCCAAGCTCACCTCAGCTCCGTGAATGGAAAAAAAGTTGTGAAATGTCATGTGATAGCAACGTGACGAGTTTGACACCCATGTTCTATGGCAGTGATGGCTAACCTTTTTGCCATTGGGTTCCAAAAGTGGAGGGAGTGCAGGGGGGTCCCGCCTGTGTGTGCCCACACCTATAATTCAATGTGCCCTGTGCTCCCCCCGCTTTTGGCACACGATGGCATGGTGGGCCCAGTAGGCCCATTTTCGCCTGCCCCAGGCTCCAGAGGTTTTCTAGGAGCCTGGGCAGGGCGAAAACAGTCTTCCCCATCCCCCAGGAGGCCCTTCGGAGGTTGGAAACAGCCTGTTTCCTGACTTCTGATGGGCCCAGAAGGCACACCCCTGCATGCTGCAGCTGAGCTGGGGCAACGCTCGGGTGCCCACCAATATGGCTCCGCGTGCCATAGGTTCGCCATCACGGGTCTATGGGATCAAAGTTTCAGGAAAATTATCCAATTCCGGTGAAAAATACAAAGCCTTTATTGTAAGTTAAACTTAAAAGATTAGCAGACAGACCTATATTTCACTGGATTCTACTCACAGAACAACCCTCAACATTTATTATAAAATGACCAAGGTCTTTGCAAATTTTCTGGGCAATTGTTTTCCTTTGCCTTCTTTTCTGGGGAGTTTATTCAAGTTTATTGAAGGTATTGTTGGCAAGGCTGCATCTTTGATTTAAACATTCTGATGTTCCAAATTTTCCTAAAGGACAATAAAAATGTTTAGTGATATTGTGGAACTATTGCATATAATTCTTCTCCTTATGTTTCGTTATGTCTTCCCATACCAGAAGAACAATTGCAAGGAGGATCTGTGGAGATCAAAGGTGGTTATGGGACTCTGAGGTTGGTTGTTTTGTTGCAGACTTTCCTTACCAAACTAGGTAGCATTATCAGTGTTAGTAGGGAATGGGGTTTGCTCTCATTTTATATACAGTACTAGTTTAGTATTCTAGACTAGTCTAATATATACTAGACTAGTATTCTAGACTAGTCTAGTATATAAAATGAGAACAAACTCCTACTAACACTGATGATGTTACTATTTGGCAAGAAAACAACCAATCTAAGAGAGTATCAAGAACTCCACAGTTCAGTCCTGAGCTATAAATATTCTATTGCAAATATAGTTATTTTAGGATTAGAGAATAGATTTTTGAGATCTCGGATGAACCCAGGGGTGAAATCCTCCCGGTTCACACCGGCTCTATCGAGTAGGTAGGAGAAGCTGTGGCTGGTTCGGAGAACCGGTGACAAAA
>JANHFK010010374.1:2876-17174 GCA_036250565.1 Sibynophis collaris | reverse complement strand
GTCTTACCAACAGACCCTGGTTGACTCTGAGATATTTTTGAAAGTAGATGGTTTTCAGACTTAATTTGTTTGTAAGTTTACATTGATACATGATACTCTCAGTATGGTTATAACTGAGGCAGTGGTGAAATCCAAATTTTTTTACTACCGATTATGTGGGCGTGGCTTGGGCATGGTGTGGCTTGGTGGGCGTGGCAGAGGAAGGATACTGCAAAATCTCCATTCCCTCCCCACTCCTGGGGGAAAGATATTGCAAAATCTCTGGGGCCAGCCAGAGGTGGTATTTGCCGGTTCTCCGAACTACTCAAAATTTCCGCTACCGGTTCTAAAGAACCTGCTGGATTTCACCCCTAAACTGAGGTGATGTCTGAATTCCAAGACTAGATTACATTTCCAGAAATCTCAGGTGACCTGGGCAGCAAGTGAAAGAATGAAGAAGAGCATCCTTGACACTCTCCATCAATTAGGAGACTAAGATAATTGGGAAGCAACATGGCATTCCCTTTTCCTTCACTCTCCCTCTCTTGAATGTCTTCTCTTTTTAGCAACATGAACGTGAACAGGGAGTTAGAGTGTCTTACTTTTGTAATTGATGTGAGCTGCTTTGGGAGACAAAGTGTCGGAAAATAGAGAATAAAATCAACAATAAATTAATAATAAATAAAATAGGCATCCTGACTGGAAATTCTTTACATGCACCAGATAAGGGAACATAGGTTTAGAAACTACAATATATAAAAATGCCATTGCCATTTTCCAGATTTCATTAGAATGCAAAATATGTCAACTTGTACCAGAACTCTTAACTTGTTCTGCCTTCCAGCTCCTCAGTTATAAGAGGTCGTGCTAAATTTTCAAAGGAACCAATTATTCAGGTTCTTCAGTGTTGGTAGTTTGAAATCATTTGATTGGTTTTAATGCATTAGAGGAGACATTTCAAAGCTCTTTCAACTAAACATTTGACCAACTTTAATCCTGCCTTTAATTCTCCTTTCCCAAGAATAGCCAAACCGTTCATTTTCTCTGTCTCTGATCATCTTGTTCTATCATGGAGTGATTACTATTAAGAAATATAATAAGGAAAATGTCAAAATGACACACTGGATTCTCAATTATGGCTTTTCTAAAACAGTTCTCCACTGAATTTCAGAAGGGCTGGGAAATTTGCCTATGAGAGGAAGCCATCAGAAAAATCACTTTTCTTATTTCATGTTTACTTTCCCTGAGTGAAGTTCTAACTTATCCTACTTAACCCTCTTTTTGAGTACTGTTGTTCAGAAGCAAATGCATACAGAGACCAACAAAAGTTATATGATAAATTATAGCAGTGATTATTTAAAGCTTTCCTGAAGATCTGCAGCGAGAATCTAGGATGGCTGCAATCAATCCAATAGGAAAAGCGTACTACAATACTTCTTTTGGGGCACTCTGTCATTGAAGATTCTTCCATATCCAAAGCTTTTCTGGATTCAGAGCAGGACTGAAGAAAGAGCAACTTTATTTTCTTTTGGGAGGACTTTAGTTGTGTTGAAGAAATTCTTCTAAAAGTTCATTTGCATAGCTCTGTTTTCCAAAGGACTTCACCTTATGCTATTCATGTTGCAAAACCAGATACTTTAGATGCAGCTCCAAATCTTGGAGCCCACTCAAAGTAAAGTATCCAGGAGAATTGAGGACAAGTGTTAGTTCATAACATAGGTACACAGTTGCGCAGGGTGAAATAAAAAATATGGCATATACTAGACAAATGCATTATTTCAAAAACAAACAAAAGATGGCACACATATGCATATACCGAAGACTACAGGTAATGATGGATTCATTTTTTAAATAATCAACATTATTATGTTTCAAAGAGAGATAAAATACAAAATAATCAAAAGGAAAAAATTGGGGGAAGGGAAATAAAATGGGAAACGTTAGAAGCTAAAAAAGAGATTATTTGTTATGTAATTCTAATGTTATTTTGATTGCATGTTTTTATATGATGTTTTTCTGGTTTTGTTTCAATTTCAAGTAATACTGTAATACTCTACCATATATTTTAATCTGTACTGAAGAGATTTAGAAGTTAATTAATATTCTTGTCACTTTTTAACATTTCCCCCATATTTAATACATATAAATATGTATTAAAAACTAATATTTATAATTCATATATAAATATGAATTATTATTGGTAATTTTAACAATTATCCTGCTTTGGTATACAATTTGATGTCTGATTGTGCAACACCAGCAAAGTGCTTTCTAGATGTGTTAAGTGTTAAATTCACTAGCAGTGAATGATGTGACTTTTAGTCCAGTATATTTGAAGTTCTTCTGATTAAGGTGGTTATATTACTCTGTATTTTTTATTTGGAACTATGTAATAATTTGCCTGTTTTTGTTTTCTTCCTTTCTCCTTTATTTTTGCTTCCATAAAAACCAACATGAATCTCTAATGCAAGGTAAAAGCAAAAGTATACAACAAAAGCTAATCAACATAAAATAATTGCTTACTAATCATTTGAATATAACCAAGATTTTAAAAAGTGATATAATATAAATTGGGTATATGTTGCTTTTCTCCATACCACTAATTAATGCTAAATATATTTCATCACTGCACTTTGTGTCAACTATCAGAACGTTTTTTGTATTTTTAATGTTTTTCTCTAACTCAGAGTTCCCCAATAGTTCCGGCTTTGCAGACCAACAGGAGGATAGAGGGAATGATTCCATAAGAGCAGTAGGCAAGCATGCAGCTCCATTTGCGTGAGTGTACTCACCTGCCACTTCCACAGCCCAGTTCTGAATGGCTCAAGGCCCGGTAGTGTGCCACGGCCTGGGGGTTAGGAACCCCTGCTATAACTTCCCTCAATAATTGCTGAAAAGCAAGCTATATATTCACACAAATACACACACACACACACAAATTTTCATTTGGGAGGTTAAGGCAACTGATATTAATAACAGAAATAATAGATTTAGCAATTTAAAATATTGCTTTCAGAATAATTAAGAGTAGGGGGAAAATGTAGCAAGTTATTAAGCTGATTCAATAGGAAAAACATTTTACATCACAAGCTGACTAAAGCAGCATAATAAATCTTAGTCATTGGTGATGAAACCATGTCCAATATTTTCCACACTGAACTAAATAGCCCAAGATACTGTTTTCCTAAATTCGTGATGGCAGTTACAATACTGAGAATAAAATGTTTCTTTTTTTCCTCCTCCAGCCACTGCAAAAATTCTCCTTCACAGAATATAAAAAGCAAAACAGTGAGATAAGAGGCATGGCATTTCTTGTCATCATAGGTAGCAATTATGATATTTCTATGAAAAAAATTTGAAGAACACATCCTACTCTTAAGAAAATTACTAAGCCCTTTACGGTTCCAGGCGTCAACATATCAGCTGTTTTAGCGTCACATTTCGATCCAGTCCAGGATTTCTTTCCATCGCTGTTGGCCTAAAGCCATTTTTCTTGAGTGTATTTCCAAGAAAGCAATTGACAAGCTTGGCACAGCTATTCCTGGAAATGTTCAATAGGTCATCTTCTGGAAAAGCGTGTTGACTGACAGATCAGAACAGATCTTGTTCCTCATTCCACCCAATACTTACAACCTCTGTCTAAAACTTCCTGATTTAGAGACATAATAATCTTAAACAACAGATAATCTGTAGCATTTGGCCTGTGCAGAAGAGTAAGTCTCAAGTTCTCTTTCTCTTTTGGCAGCACAGCACAGCAGCAACAACTTGCTTTGTTGTTGCCAACATTACACTAAGTGAATTGCCTAGAGCTAAGATCATAAACACATCTAGTAAATAATTGATGTTTAAGTTTAGAATACAATAATGTATTTAGCAAGGAAGGAAGGGTGGTCAAACTAAAAGTACATAAAGCCAATATCTTATGAGTATTTCCGCATAGCTATTACTTATTTATAATAGCTTTTTCCCACTATTGGCTCAAAGTCCTATCTAGTGATCCTTGAGTTCATCACAAAATAGTCCCAGTGTAAAACTTGCTGCCCACATTGCAAATCGCTGTCTTGTTTTGATTGCCTTTGTCTCTTCTCTGTTGTGGCTGAATAGTGTTGTCTGGCAGTGTACTACTCATTTGAGGCATGATATGGGTTTCCTCCTTTGGCTTAGCTGCCATCTTCCATACATTCATCAATAGATCAATGGAGAAACCATCCATTGGATAGTGATGGTGTCATGGTTGACTTGCTATGCAGCTTCGCTTGCAACCAGACAACTGTAATGGGAGAGGGGAGAGAAGGTATTGGAATGTAAGGGAGGTTTGGGAGAGAAATTTGGAATGCAGGTGTGCCGACTGGAGGCATGAGACAAAACCAACACCTCAAGGTTGCCAGCTGGGGAAGTCCGAGGCAGACAGATTGTTCCCAAAACAAAGAGAGTGCAAATGATTGTGGACAATGGACAATGGGAGGTCCAGGGGGGGAAAGTGAAAGTTTTCCTATGCTGTTTTGGGGTGAAATCATTAGAACTGGCTTTTCTACTTTTGTAACCAGTTGGAATCTTCAGTAAAGTTATATGCTTGGTAAAAAAAAAAAATGTCCCAGGAGTTCCTTATGCTGTCTAACCTAGTCAGGCAATTGACACATGGCTAATTTGAGCATCTCCCATCTTTTTTTTAAAAAAGGAAGTAAAATAAATACAGGAAGATGCCAGTACCGGAATAGTCCAGGGAGGTTGCAGGCAGACACTAAAAGGTCCATAAAACTGGCTACTTTATGCAGAAGTGGGTGGCTGAAACTGAATAGCTGCTGAATAATCAGATAGTTTTCTTTAGGGGAAGGGATTGAAACTGAGAAATGTAGGAACTGAGAAATGTAGAGAAACCAGCAAACAAGAACAAAAGTTCAACATACTTTTCTGCACACTGTGTTGTGGAAAAGTGTGTTGTGGAAAATCCTTTGGGACCACTATGAATACTGTTGGGATAAGAGGAAAATGCTACTTTTATAGCTAGGGATGCTACTTAAGCTTGCCAAGGATGAAGTAAGAACAAAATGGTGGAGCTAAGGGAAAAAATCAGTATCATTGCCAGAGTAGGATTGCTCCACAGTAAACTGCAAGAGGGAATCCATTTTCCAAATAGCCCTACAAATGTCCTCAGTGCCGCTGTCACATCAATAGTGAGAACGGCTCAGCCTTTTCTCCACTGACCAATCAGAAGGCATAAAAAATGGCATCAGGGCAATGCCTTGGCCATCTCCTTGTTCTTAGGAATTCACTGTTTGTTTTTGCAGAGAATAAATTTGAAAATCTGGCCACCCATTGGGTTGGGCATTTTCAAAATTGTCCTTCTGCTCATGACCAAAAGAATGCTGAACCTCAGTAAAGATCAGAAACCATGAGGCAGGACAAGAAGGGAACTCTGCTAATGGGAAGTTGTTCTCTCTGAAGTCCCAGCTGCATTTTAATAATTTGTTCACAATGGAAGTTAATCATTTAAAAAACAATAGTATGAAAAGACTGATATTAGGTTTGCTAAAGAGCGCCCTGTTGCTTCACAGAAAAAATAAATTTCTTCTACAATTTCTATCTTAACTTTATTATTTTTCTTTTTATTATTTTAATTTCTTTTATGTTTTTATATCCTTGTAAGCCGCCTTGAGTTGCCATCTGTGAGTGGCGGCAATATAAAATTTCTAAATTTCTAAATAAGTAAGTAAGTAAAAACTTTCCCCATGTGGAATATATCTATCCCATCCTCTTATAGTGACTCTCTGATTGCTTTATCGAGCCTGCAGGCTTATATATATATTTGTTGGGAAGTAAGTCTCTTTAATAAAATGTGTAAATGTACATGGCATTGCTATAATAAGAGTATGTGAACTCTACTGCAAAGCATTCCACTTATTTCATATAAAAATCTCCAGATAATAAATCTGTAATTGGTTATGTGATATCAAGTTGAACTCTATTATGCTGGCAAATGCTCACCATTTTAATTTATGTTTAGAAATAACTTGAAGTTAATCCAAGACATTTGGTGATCTCTTTGATTCCAATCATCCATTTGTCTACATATTTCTTCTACCTCCCTTATGTTTTTTTCCTAGTGCGTCACATGCTTGTCCCAGATGAACATAGAATAGTTCACGTGCATTAAATCAAGATCCATTTTAGGCCAATTTTATACTTTTTAACACACACACACCTCTCCTTTTCTTCATATCATGTTTGCTTTTTCAGGTGCCTGGCAATATCTTGTTGATTCATATTCAGATTTAGGTTCTTTCTTCGGATGCTTATTATATTGCTTTTTGAAGAGATGCATTCTGATGATTGTGATTTTTTTTTATTAGTGTGAGAATGTTTTAAAATGTTTTTGCCTTAATCTAAATCTTAAATACACAGTATAGGAAGTTTAACCAAGGTTATTCCTGCTTCTGTATCATTGCAGCTCTTCAGGCTTTAATTTTGCTCTACTTCTGTGACTCTCTGTGTATTGCACAAACACAATTTCTTGCAAGTTCTGGAATATTTTCAGTGTGAATAAGCATCTTCAATTATTGGGATCAAAAGGTATAAAAAGAGTAAATCCTTAATTTTCTTCTAATAGTCTAGCACTGATGATATTACCTAGTTTGGGTAATGAAACATCAGTAAGAAAACAACCAAGCTGTGAGAGTACCAAGGGTCCCTCCTTAATAGCAATAGCACTTAGATTTGTATACCGCTTTACAGTGCTTTACAGCCCTCTCTAAGTTGTTTACAGAGTCAGCGTATTGCCTTCAAAAATTTGGGTCCTCATTTTACCAATGTTAGAAAGATTAAAGGCTGAATCTGAAAGGCTGAAAGGTAAGAATCGAACTGCCATACTGCTGGCAGCTGACAGGCAGCAGAAGTAGCCTGCAGTACTGCATTCTAACCACTGTGCCACCCAGGGATGGTATTCACTTTTCTTCGCTACTGGTTCGCAAATGTGAGTGTGCACAGAGCGTAAAAAACGGGACATGATAACGTTCGGGCGGGTGGCCGGAGCCTCCCATCGCTGCCACTACCAGTTCACCCAAACCGGATAGAACCGGCTGAATACCACCACTGGTGCCACCACAGCTCTTATATTCTATCTATGCTTAGTGCTTCCTTGTGGTCCCTAGATAATGAGGCAATGGAGAATTATGTGACTGCATCTTCAGGGCACAGCCCTTCTGATTTAATCTGAATATACTAGTTCTCTAACCCTATCCCATTGGACCAGTCTGAATAGCACTTACTTTTGGACACAGATTTAGACGAAGCAAGAATTAGTCCCCATATCCAAAGAAAAAAAATAGGTATATCATACTGTTCTCCCATTCACTCTTTTTTATTACCGATAAAACTTTAGTCATGCATTTCCTGGGATAGCCATCAATGCCCCCTCTTACATTAAGAATGTAAACTAGTAGCTGACAGTCTAGTAAAAAATAAAAAGCAAATTTCCAACATAAATGAATGCTGTTGATAATGCCAGTCTCAGAAATAGGCATTACAAAAATTGCTTTTGACCAGTGAACAAAATAATAATCTAAAAAGTTCTTCAGAACTATTTATTGTTATAAATAGCAGTGATTCCTTCATTATTCTAAACACTCACACTGAATACTAATTTAAAATTATTCATTCATTTAATTACCTCTTTATTAACATTCACTGAATTTTGAGCCATGCTGAGCTAAAAATAATTCCGTAAAACAATCTTCTTCGCCAACCTGGTGCCTTCTAAATATACTGGAATTTCTGTCGTATCTCCATCTCTTATATCTCAGCATCAGTTGATATTTAATTGCCAATGTTAAAATAACACATTGGTTCAGAAATTGCCCTGTGTAGAGTTTATCAGCATCTTCCTTTGGTTTTTGCAGCTGCTGCCTCAGGTTTCAATCTTCAGTGCATGCAGCACCCCAAGAAACACTGACGCACATAGTGCACCAAAATATTCACACCATGCCCTGCAGTTCTAAGAATATAAACAAGGGAGAACAGATGCTTCGCTTTACCAGCTCAGTTGCTTCCCCATTATGTGCAGTGACATTTCATCAAAACAGCAATGAGGAAATTAAAAACTAATTCTAATTTTAGAGAAGTCTTCTCTTATTTTTTTCTGGCTCCACTATGCATGCTCTACACTTTGCATGACCTTCCCATGTGCACAACACAGAAACCACAAGCTTTGGTAGCACCTAAAAGAAGTAGTCCACTGTCTACTCTGAACTTCTTCCATTTCCCCAATAATGTAAGATCACATAGCATCATGTTTTGAATCATTCTAGAACATTATATGGAAAAAAAATAATTCTTTATCATTCAATGCGAGAGTATGAAGTGGTTTCACATGGATCTTAGGAAAAGTACACTGGTAGGGATATTCTATGTTTTCTTGCATACCATAAGAATACCCCTAGTGAAAGAGCTCTATAGGAGATGTTGGTTTGGGGAATTGTTCTTTTGATTATGAATGGTTGCTAAGAATTTTACATTAGGGAGAGTGTAAAACAAATATTGGAAAGAACTGTAGGCATTAGCTAAGCAATCAGTCCAGGGATGTTTAATTGTACCCAAATAAAATGAGTTCTTATAAATAATCAGAAAGTTAACATTGAAATGGAACATACCATCGCATGTTTTATAAACGGCAAGTGCTTTGGCAAATGTCATTGTGATAAACATGTCATGGTTAATAGAATCTAGTCATCACCATTATAGATACTAATGATGCCATCAATATTTTTACAGTAACTTGCTAGCTGAAATTATTTCTTTGAATGAATTGCATGAAAATCTATTTCAAAGAAAAAAAAATCATAAAAATCACACATTTATAGAATGGTATTGTTCCAACCTACCAATTCCATGTTCTTTTGACACTATAGTGTTTATTACAATTCGATCCTTTTATAGAAAGCTTATACAACGTCCCATATTTAATCTATATATATACTTTAAAGTATATATTAGTTTACAGATAATTATCATGCAATTCCAAAATGTTTTTCCTAGTTTTATATGCTGCTCACAGTCCACTGGAAATGGATGGCCAACCCCAACACACATACACCCTGAATAAATACCCTTCTACATCTGTTGTTGTACCTGAATGATTTGAAGACAAGACTCCTTTAAAGAGTCTTTGCTCATAGTCACTCATGTCCTTGTGACTCTTCTCTGGACTACTACAAAGTGTTCTGCAGGGGGCTGTTCCCAAAAAGCATTCAGAAGTTTCAACTCAACAGGTGCTGAATGCAGCTGCATAAGTAGTAGAAAGGGTACTGGGTATTTACTACATGTAACACCACTGCTTGGAGAGCTGCATTGGTTGCCAATATTTCTAGGTGTGATTCAAGGTGCTGATTATCATCTTTAAAGCCCTTCCTATCTTGAGGCTGGGTTACCTAAGGAACCATCTTCTCCCAGTTGTTTCTACTTGTTCAATTTAGTCAGGCAGGTTGGACATGCTGCAGGCCCTGTCAGCTAAAGAATATCAGTTGCCAGGATCTAGAAGATACGCCTTCTCTGCCCTAGTCCTTGCCCTCTGAAATATTCACCTTTCAGTTATCAGGACGACTCCAACCCTTTCAGCCTTTTGCAAGCTGTGAAGACTCGGTTGTGTGCCCAACTCCCATTTCCGGGCTGAATTAATGAATGAACTGTTGTAAGTCAAGGACTACCTGTACTGTGTTTCTTCTGGAGTAGTAGTTCAACGTTAAGAAGCAAATCACAAGTTTTAAGAGTGTATGGAGCACATATGGATTTGCTAATCTTGAAAAGGGCTTGGAAAGACCTGTCATTAAACAGGAATCAGCACCTGAATCACCTCTTCAGAGGAAGATGAAGAAGGCAGGAAGGACAAACAGTAGTGTAATGTAGAGATCCGTAATGCATTATGGGTTTTTGAATTAAATAATTTATTGTAGGAATTTTTTTGCATTAACCTATTACTGAGCCATATATGGGTGAAGAACTCTCCAAAGGATGTGCAATAAAATGATGTAAGGATGCTAGAGATGATGCTAAGGGTATATAATTCTAAAATGGCCACTTAAGGCATGAAGATTAACTCAGGTGCCCTATAAAACAAGCTGCCACCTGCATCAGGCAGATGGATGATATGCGCATTAGCAATATTCCAATACTTGAAAGGTTTCTGCAGGAAAGAAGGCATCACATTTATTCTCCATAGAATCTGAGGGTAGTACAAGAAGCAGTAGGTGGAAGTTTGCCTGGGGGAGATCCATAATGGAAAATGTACAAGCAAGATTTTAAACACAGATTAAAGTAGTTTTGTATATAGGAAAAGAAGTACTTAAAATGAATGATTCAAACTTCTCCTTGAATGTGGCAGAACGGATTGTTAGAGTTTGACATACTAATTTAAAAGGTTAAATCACTAGAGGGTTTTTTCCTCCCATGGAAATCAGCACAAGGCCAGGTTAGGTAATCGAAATCAGAACATATCACACCGCTGTTCAAATGAAGTTTCTCAAACCTCAAAAATAACATTATTAAGGCAAATACGATTAGCATAATAGTTACCCTAATTTGAAGGCAAAGTTACTGAACACTTAATTCTAACTTCCTTTTCTTACTACAGAAGGGGAGTATGGCACCAGAGCATTTTAAAAGCAGGATCCTTTTCCTTGTTCTTTTTGGCTCCACTATTGCAACTCTGTCCTTGGTGTTAATATTAGCTTTCAGGATAAACAGATTCAAAACAGAGTTTTGAGGCATTGGAAGGGAACTGGGCTTCACAATCCTCCTGGATTCTGAATTAAAGAAAAAAAAATCTAAATTATTAGGCCATAAAATCAAAGGGAGAGTGAAATGAGAGATTTTACACTCTACCAAAATATAATAAATCTTCAAATCAGGTAAGAGTGGGATGGTGATAGTCAGGACAATAATGGACAATTAAAATGTACACAAATTCTGATAAGAATCTTTCCAGAAGGCAGAGGACAAGGGCTCAACTATCCTAGAGGAAAAAAAGCTATCTGATCAGATGATCCTTCAGTGGTAAATGATTTATAGAGGAATGAAAGCTGACAGCAATCAAATATGAAAATTGGCTTTTAGGAATATCTACAAAGTTCAATCCAATAAGTAGAAAACAATTGGAAATATTATTGAATCACAAATGAACATATCCAGAGGAACGTGACACAAATAAAAATGACACAGATTGGAAAAAGTATGCTTTTTACCAATACATGCTTTTAAACTAGAAATATTTGGGGGGTTTTGACACAGAACTTTCTGCAGGCTAGTGACATCCTGTGCAAAGATAGGCATACTTAGATCCATTAACTTCAGGAAACAGACACCTCTTTGTCTAAAATGAAACTGCAGGCAAATGTATATATCAGTGTTATTAATCTTTATATACAAAGTATAGAACACAGTATGGTCACTCCAGTGCACACCATCAAGAATTCAGATCAGATCCAATCCATGATTTAAGTAACTTACACAATAAGTAGTCAGAATTCATATAACAAAATGTAGGTTTTTTTGCACTGTTCTTTTTTATGGTTGTAATAATACACAATATGCATGCTTTAAAAATAAACAGGACATTATAACATTCCTAGACATTAACATTAAAAAAAGCACAGTCACCAACTTGCTGGGTGTATAACACAAAGTAGTAACTCCAAGTACCTGTTCTGTTTCCTTGCATCGCTAATAGGGAGACTGTTATCCTTGGTAGCTATTCAGTGATGACAGCCCTTTCCTTATGATTTGCTACTGGATCAACTTATTGCTATTAATAAAGGTAATTAAGGCGAAGAGGAGAGTGCCTTGGAAATGCGGAAGGCTTGCACAGCATTGGTATGGTTGTCAACACTAATTTCTCATCCACATGACAGGATCTCATGCAATACCAAAATCTCCTCCACAGTATCCGATCTTAAAAGTGGCTTTGCCATATGAAGGCATGGCATTTGGAGACTCCATATAGAGGTAAGGTTACCAACACTGATCATGAGGGCAATATAGCTGCTGCAGCAATCACGTGTTAAGGTCAATTGGTAGGCAATGAGAGGGACAATATTGGGTGGTTGCTAAAGTTGTGCCAAGATGTAAATTTTCCATAATTTCTGAGTGAGCACTGTGGAGACAGAATATTGGATGGGCCTTTGGTTCGACTGAATTCAGTTGTGATGAAGTTTAGAAGCTCACTGAAACAGCTGTTGGATTACTGAAGAATCTACTTCTCCAAATTTCAAACCAGTGCACAAACTTTCTATAGTAGCTTTATTCCCCAAACGTTGCCTCCATAAAATGAAGGCACTTACAATCTGTGATTTGATATTGTGTGGGTGGTTGACTTTACAACAGTAGATGTCATTTTGGCTCAACCCAAGAGAAAATACAATGCACTCCCATTCAGGTCCAAGTCTCTGAGCAAGTTTGCTAATCTGTTGATCGGTTGGTGGTTTCTTCAAAATCCTTTGTGGAAATCTGAGTAGCTGATCATCTAAAACAAAGAAAAGGAAAAAAGCTCAGATTGTAATGCTTACCTAAAGCATTAATTTCAAAAACAAAACTTAGATTAGCCCTTTATAACAATATAGACATTTTTTGTGTGCGTTTAATCACACTTGGCCAAATAAAGTATTCAATATAATCATATTTATTATTTAGCATATGATGAGAACATGACAGAAGAGAAGTAAACATATACACACAATCCACATAATTATATACAAAACTTCTACAGGGCCTCATATGGCAGTGGCCTCATAACTGGAGGTCCAATTCAGCTATCCAGGTGATCGCCTCTGGCATTGCTTTGTGCAGGTCTTTGGGGAACCAGAGAATGCCTGTCACTGATCAAGACAATCTTGCTCAATAGGTTTAATTGTTTGCATATCAGCACCACAATTGCAACAAGGAAAATCTTTCCACCTCCACATATACAGGGCAGAAGCCCTTCTTCCAGTATCATACCTAATTCTGTTCAATTTCATCCAGACAGAGTGAGGCAGGTCAAAGCCATGTGGTTTTGATTCGATATAATGAAATAGGATAGCAACAGTCATAAATAATTTCAATTAAATAATAAAAAGGTTAAAAAAACCTGTAATTATAGCTGTAATTTAAAAGCTAGAATTCATGAGATGCACAAATTGAATTTGATGCTATTTCCCATCACATGCATTCTAAAATAGGAATTGTATCGCTATACAGCAGGGCTTCCCAATTCCTAGGCTGTGGCCCGCTACTGACGGATGAGTGTGCGAAGCTTCATTTGCTCATGTGTGGGCTTTAGGTTGCATGTGCAAAACCCGTTGCCCCTGCTGCCAAAACTGCTGAAACCATTGCCGCCAGTCCACAGAACCAAAAAATTTGGGGATTTCTGCTGTATAGGATGGCTCAGGGAATCTTTTACTTATCAAACGTTACACTCATTTTCTGATTTGCGGTTTGAGTACTATAGAATTGATTTACAGCAGGGTAAGCAATAGAGTGCTACTATAGATATGTTACATTGACTCTAATTAGCATAGTCACATATTATGGGAACAGTTAATAAAAATAACTGGAGAGCCAAAAACAGCCTGCCTCTATTTTACAAAATTATTAAGCATCCAGAAAACTTCCCAAGGAAGTATGGTGAACTGAAGATGGTTCTGTGAAAGCAGAGCCAACAAACACAACAAAGACCAAGGAACCAGTAAGTAGAATGGTTCCTTGGGACCTCACTAGGTAAGGAGAGGATGGGAGATTGTCCACAAGCCCACATATCCTAGACAGGTGGTCCCTGCAAGGAGTTCACAGGACAGTGATTTTCCACAGGTATCATTAGCCATCTTTCTTGCAACCATGGACACTATTAGAGTATTACTGAGCCATGGTGGCACAGTGGTTAGACTGTAGTACTGCAGGCTACTTCTGCTGATCACTGACTGCCAGCAGTTTGGCAGATCGAATCTCACCAGGCTCAAGGTTGACTCAGCCTCTCATCCTTCCGAGGTCGGTAAAATGAGGATCTTGTTTGTTGGGGGCAATATGCTGACTCTGTAAAACACTTAGAGAGGACTGTAAAGCATTGTGAAGTGCTATATAAGTTTAAATGCTATTGCTATTCTACAAGGTAAGGGCAATGGCAGAGAAGGCTCTCTTCCTGGACCCCGTCAATCAGAATTCTCTTAATGGATGGTGTCCGAATATTCCTTCCCTACCTGACAGTGGGGGTGAGCTGATATATCCTGTTTTCCCCAAAATAAGACATCCCCTGATAATAAGTCCAATCGGGCTTTTGAGCGCATGGCAATAAGGCCAAGC
>JANHFK010010373.1:7624-17775 GCA_036250565.1 Sibynophis collaris | reverse complement strand
GTATTTGCTTGTGTTTGTGTGTCTTGTTAGTGTCCTTTTTATTGCAAAATTTAATAAAGATTATTTTCTGAAAAAAATAAAGAAAACAATGCTAAAAATGAAGATACTGCTCAAAAGTTTTCCCTTGCCCCTTTTTGGAGGAATTCAAGCATTGACAAACAATAGTGTGTATGTCGGTCAATCTGATGTACATTTCTCCTTTCACTGTTATATAATAATTCTTTTAGTCAAACCCTAATCTTAACCCACTGTTTTTGATTTAAAAACTGGGAAATGTAGGAGAAAAGATATATGAATTCATGTAAAGCAGGGCTGTCAAACTGCGACCTGGATGCGTCAGGCACTGGCCAAGGCCACACCCAGTTTAGCGAAGGGGGGAAAAAGTCCCAATATGTCATGTGATGCTGCCATAACGCTGTGAGTTTGACATCCTTGATGTAAAGCATTCTGGAAGAATTTATTTTTGAAATGGGTGAAGCAGATATTATGACATACTCAACTTGGATTTTCTTTCATTAGTAAGATTCTTGATAAGTCCTGAGTAAATCATTGCATTAGATTTTAGAAAAAGTGTGAAATCTTTAGCATGTAACAAACAGAAATGCAAAATACAAAGAAAATCCTTGTTCGCTTTTCATGATTACTATAGAATGACTGGTTATTTTCTACAGATGGCACTTTCAATGAAGGTTTTTTTGGTATGTTTAACAGGTAGCTGAATCACTAGGAATTACAGATTGTTGTCTAGAAGTGCCAAAAATCCAGACAAATTCTTTTCCTGAATGCACTGGATCTATTGATGAGCCTATATTACTCCATATTTCAGGACAGAAACAAGCAGCTGAGGTATAAAATAAATGAATTTTGTCATGGTAATATGTATATATTTTGCAATATTATAAACATGATAGGATGCTTTTGTTTGTTATAAATCTATCTTCTGCTAAGTATCAGTAGTGGATTGAAAATCATTTATCTTTTGCAAAAATTTAATTTTGCCTATATTAATAGGATATGATATTTTATTACACAGCATTTCTCCGTAATGTTCTCTTAATAATAGAATTAGTATTACAGTGTTTCCTTTGAGTGAGATGGGTGTGAATAATCTCTTGCTTTGGATTACAGTTATCTTAATTCCTGCCATTAACCATTTTAGTTGCAGCTAATGGTAATTGTAGTCCAACAGTAGCTGTAAGGGCATTATCTACTCCTGCCTATTTTTTTTTTTGTTTTGTCTTATGTATTGCAGCTGGAGTAAAAAAATATTGAATTTTTGCAAAATCTTCATTTAGCAACCTCAATTGCAATTGGCAACTCTGTGGTTAAACAATTGCTAAGTGAATCTGTGATAGTGCTTATGGCTTTACTTCAGCTTTCCTTGCATTAGAAAGTTGCCCAAGTGATTTTCCCCCTCCTACATGGAAATACATTATTAAATTCCTCCATTTATTACTTGTCTATCTCTACTTTCCTATTGAAAAATAGTCTTCAGTTGCTTATTCATGGGTTTGCGAATAGATGGGGATTTCCATTCCAAATTGAAACCCTTATATTATATGAGAAGCCATTCTTCAAGACCTGTGGCCTCTAGAGAATAGAATTCAATCAGGCACAGTGGAATATAGATGAAATGAAAATCACAACCCTCTGTTTTATGCATGCAAAATGCACTTCATGTTTTAGCCCTATGACAAAACCAACTGCAAAGATTCCTAGGGGGGTAGCTTGAGGCCAAATTACAGATATTTCTAAATGAAGAAGTAGAAGCAGGTGGAGAAATGCTGGAAATACCATATGAAGCCTTATTATGTTCGGGCAGACTTTTTTCACTCCCAGAGCCAATAGCTTCATACAGCTTTAAGATTAGTTAGAGGTTGTACAATTGCTGCTTCATGCATTTACAATTTACTTTACACGCCTTTTTCACCTTGGCAAATATTCAAGGTTTTCAATAAAAATACCAAATTTTATGCATGGTGAAAGAAATCTTATCTTGCAGTGTTCTATATTCAAAAGGCTATATAGATTATTCTTTAAAATGTGCATTTAAATTACAGCATTTGTATGTGTTTTCTTAAGTTTTAGAAATGTTCAGCAAAAATTGTTCTGCAAAACTAATATGGAAAAAAAAAGAATATGAATTGCTCCAACCAAGAATTGTGGATGATAAAGCTAATACAGATTTATGTGATCAACACACTCAAGAAAAATTGAATGTTTACCGTCTTTAAATATACCAGGGTTAGATTATTTGAGACGCCCAACTGACCATAGAGGACATATAAGAAGAACAAAGATAAGTTCAAGCTGGGACACAGTAAATGAAATGACTTATTATATCTCTTGAAACATCTGAAAAATACAGTCATCATTCTCCTTGGTTTCTTCATGAAAAAACAGTAAAAATAAAATATATCAAGAACTTTAAAAATGCTGTTAACAAATTCTGAACTTCCTTAAAACTTTAATAATATCAACAGTATTAAACATCACAGGAGTAGTTTATCAGTTTAGATCTCAGGAAATTGAAAAGTCCAGCTTCATCCTTCGTTGAAAATATATGATTAATCAGTTTAATAGTATTTTAGTGGAAGAAAAGTAGAGAATATACTAAATACAATGTGATAATGTCGAAGATCATGGAAACTGGGAACTTTTCTTGGGGGTATAGGCTTTGCTTCTTCCTGGTGCTATACATTATATGTCTGTTTGTAACACAATTTGCTGGTATGCTATGTAAATTATACAAATTCTTTGGAATTTGCAGCACTTTAAACAGTGATATTAAAATTAAGACATTATAAAAGTATTTTTGAAAGAGTTTTGAAAGTCTACCTGAAATGTATATTAAACATGATTTTTTTTTAGTTCCACAGCTTGGCCATATTTAAGATATAGCACAAGTTCTAAAAATATCCAGGTTTAGGTGTTACCTCCCCAGAATGATAATTTTGATAATCTGGTTCTAATAATATTGTCTTCTCTTCAGGTATTCAGGAGCAGGTTATCCTTTTCTAACCATGACACCAAAATGATAACACATGCATTGGGATGCTACCATGCAAGTTTTATGCTTTTGTACTTGCATTGCCATATTGCCCACAATTACATAACTTATAGTTTGCATCATATTACAATGCACTTTTGTCATTTTGTTCCTACTTGCACATGCCTTTGTCTGCATAAGAGAAGATGTATTGGCTTCCTAAGAGTCAATATTCTCATAATGGCTGAATGAGTCAAATCCGTAGGAAAGCTAGCAGCACTTAAAACAATGTTAATGAGGGGCTTAATCAGTGGTACTATAAGAAGTTAATAGAAAATGAATTTCTCCTAAGAGACAAATATATTGCACCAATTGCTATGGAAAAATTAATGTTTGACTACCTACAGTACTGTATAAAAGTACAGCTGCCAGAATTCATTTAAAAATGAACATTTAAATTCTTGTGTATGCTATCCTGAATAAACTTGAAAAAAATGCTTTACAGATTGCTGTTTCTATCAGATTTCCAATTTAATTTAATTTTTAAAATGTAGAATTTATTTGAGATTTAAAGTGCTTACAGATTGTTCTTGATATTGAATCATTTTATAATCTTAAAGGTATCTATTATTGGATAATAAACAGATAGTCAAGGTTTTCTTAAATATTTACTTTACGACATAGAACATGTATACTTGGCTTGATTAAAAGTAAAAATTCATCTACTTCACGTTTTCAGATGTGTCCTATTCTACATACAGTACTTGCAATTGTAAAATACATTGTTAATTTTCCCTAATCCAAGTTACTCAGAAAACACTTTTAATCCATAACATCTAGTCTAGACTCTCAAGTATTTGGAAGTGAAGAGTTCAACAGAGTGTGACATAAAATAAATATTATAAAAACATTGAATAATTTATGTCATGCCATATGGGAGTTTTAAAGCCTAAATTCACCAAATGTTTGGTGAAGTTTGGAAGGCATATGCACTGATAGACAGACTACATTTGTACTTAATAACACATCTTCTGGCTTCTTGATGCATAACATGTCCATATCTGCTCTTCCTAGAAACAGGGAAAATATGAATATTGTTATTTTTAAAAAATAACATGGAATAATCCACACAGAGGTGACTAAGTGTGCTGTAATGCATCATCCCAAATAATAGCAATTCTAAACAAGGAAAGTATATGCAGTATAGTTCTTGAATTCTTTACAAGTACTCTAACAGTGATTATAGGAGATGTCTGTATATTTTTTAATGTAACCAAGTTAATTCATAGCATCTGTACCTGCGGTACACGATGGAGGGACTAGATGCACCATTCCAAGCACGACTTCCTCTTCCATAGCATTGGGGATTTTTTTTCTAGAATAATTTTCTTTGTAAATTCCATGCCAGATTTGGCCCATTTTTGAACACGATTTTTTTTTGGCTGGAATCTCCCATTATAGCAAATTTGTTCCCATTCTCTTCAGGGTTTTTTTTAAGAATCATCCTGCTGATAATCAAGAATTCTGATTTACTTTATATAAGCTTTCCAACATTTTGTTGGTATGGAAGAAGTCAAAACAGAGATTATAAATACAATCTGAACAGACATTGAACAGACATTGAACTAGGACGCCGTCATAAGAGAGATTCATCTAGCATCTATGTTGGCAAAAATGGAAGGGAACAGTGCTGATTTTTACATATCTGGCCACTACTGCCTTTCCTTTTTTATCTTCTAGAAGTTACCATCTCCCTATCCTAGCTGTATGAGTTGCTTGGTTTTTGAAGGACTTCATAATGTTTACTTTTTTTTACAACAAATAACTTGAATACGCACGTTAAATAACTGTCCTATAGTTGTTGTTTTGGCATATTTGTAAATGTGATGTATACAATCTGAAGTTTTTACTCTATTGCTTGTTTTCTTGTATTAATCATTTAAAATGTGATTAAGTTATATACCAGTAGTAATGTTTAATCAAGATATGAGTCTGAAACTATGCCTTCTGCATGTTCTATATATTTATCTAAAATATATATAATTATGCAGCTTTATTTTCATGAGTGGAGCAGTGTACATGAATGTAGATTTTTCCTTGGTATCTTTTATCCAGTTTAAGGCGACTGAAGAAACTACTCCCACATATTGACACATTATGAAGGATTAAACTACTTAGATATCACTAATTTTCTGACAGCCCAGTTACATACCCAGATAAACTATTGAGTATTCTGAAAATAACCATGTTGCTCATAATATACTTTGAAATAAAATGAAATTGTGCTTTGTGGTATAATATGGAACAAAAAGAAGGGGTAAAAAACATAAAAAACTTTTATTATAAATAAGCTGTAATAAAATCATACATCCATAACAATATTAGCACTATATATCTTGCTACCTAAATATTAAAATTTAAGGTGATATATCAAATAAATAGGTAAAATTATAGCTGTCTATGCCCTGTTTCTAACAACATACTTTCTAACAGAACTATGTTGCTATTGTCAATATAGGGCTGATACAACCATGATGACAAATAGACCATCAGTAGATCTTGGTCAGCAGTATGAGCAATTTCTTCCACAATGGTGTGCTTGAGTTTCAGTTCTTGTGAATACATATCTAAGAGCTTGACCGAGACTTCATCTGAAAAAGAAGGAAAAAAAATGGTTCTGCATTGTGTTTTATAACCTAATTTTTGACACATTTCTCAGCATACTGCAACATAGTACTTGCATAAAATTTGGCTGATCTTGGACTCTACCGTAAGTAGATCAGACCTGATTAGTACTTGAATCTTATTACTGCCAAGAAAACAGCAGGGATATGCCTATGAATTTACTTAGACATTCAGCTCAATACATAAAAAAGTTTAGTTAATAATTAATACTCAGTACTCAGTACTCAATACTAATTATTGGATAGAAAAACTATAAAATCTGAAGTTCTGTGCAAGATTTTATACAATTCATAACTTTGGCTTAAACTGTGGGATACATACATCTTGATTTATAATATAGAAACTTGAAAACTGCAGTCAGATAAAATATTCTCTCTACAGAACTAAAGTTCAATGTCTGAATGTATTTACCTGCTCATCAGAGATTGGCAAATCATTTAGTCACAGTTGGGCTATTAGACAAGAAGGGGAAATTTAAGGATGATATGATATAAAAAACTAAATTAGTTCTTTGCCCTTAAGTGACCTTACTCCACAAGATGTAAGTAGATAACTGAATCTGAATTTACTTTCTCAGCAAGTAAAAAGAGGCAGTGACAGGAGCAGACAAACCACTGAGTTCCCTGAGCAGAGACTAGGGATTTTTTAAACTTAAAAATGAAATTGCAGATTTTCAACCAAAAATATGTAATTTGCCCCCTCAGATCAGACAGAGTTATCAGGAGTAAAAAGTAGTTAGGACATGTCAAACCTTCAAAGAAAGGCAAACCAGGAAATAGGCTCCATAGGTTTCACTGGAACTGTATTTTATTTTTATTTATTTTAGTGACATAAACTACAGTGAAATTACTTCAAAAGTCTGACTATGCTTTTCCTTCTATCTGATATACCTAGGTGAAATAAGATAGAAGCTTTCCAAATTAATTTCTTATGTTCTTCCCTGGGCTTAATACTTTTGTTTTTGTTAACGTTTTCTCCATATTCTCTCCAAGGCCCATCTCTGTGGCGCGCTATAATGGGATACCACTTCTAAAACGGGACCCAAAGATGATGTGGAATAAATAAGGGAAATCATAATGAGATGCAGAACTAAATCCTGTTTCATCATCACTCCAGAATTTTTGGGGTCAAAAAGTAGGTAGATGGAGCTTGTTGATGCTGCTTACTTAGATTTTCAACAGCCTTTGGCAAAGTTCCTTATCAGTGAACTCAGCAGACATCACTTGTTTAATGAATTGCTAACTAGTTAAAAATCATCACATTGGGCTACATTACTAATTAAAAAACAGAAATAAAAACAGAAATAAATGGTCAATTGCTTCAAAAGGGATAGATACAAGAAGTGCAATCCCTTGTTGAACTACGTTGACACCAGTGTTTCTAAACTTGCTCATAAACTATCTTGATTACAGATAGATTACAGTATATGGTACTTAGCGTGGTAAAAATTAAAAATGATTGTGAACAGTTCCAGAAGGATTCCTTTAAAAGCACAAATGGTCAATCCAATGGCTTCAATTTAACCAAACAATTAAATCTAAGTAAGTGTAAAGTGATGTACAAAACACAGACAGCATGTCTGTAGCTGTAAAAAAAGATAAATTCTGCTTTATGGGTCCAAAAAAAAGGACAGATTTAAAATGCCAATACTGTAAGGCTCTTAAGTAATTTATGACATGCATGATTTTAGAATTATAAGTACAGTTCTGATTTGCCTAACAAAAATATTGTTCAGTAGTTAGACAAATAGGCACTCAAATGCAGGAAAAATCAGATGCACATTTAGAAGATAGGCAGCACCTGGCTTATTATTATTAGTGTTTGCAATAACAGTCTGGGAGTTCTGACAAGCCACATTAAGAATGGACCAGCAATGTGCCAAAAGAACAAATGCAGTTTTGGGCTGCATCAAGAAAATATAATGCCAAGATAGTGATAATACCACTCTATGCTGTACTGGTCATACCATACTGGGAATTCTATGTCCAGTTCTCATTGCCACAATACAAAAAAGATGCTAAAACGCTAAGATTGCAAAGAAGAGGAACAAAGTTGGTAAGTTCTACAAAGCAGAATTAAAAGAACAGGATTTATTCCCCTTAACAGCTGAAGTAAGACAAGGATGAATAGGTGGAACCTTAACAGAGAGAAAGATCACCAGTAGAAATAAGGAGGAATTTCCCGATTGTGAGAGCTATAGCAGTGGAACAGCTTGGGTGCTCCATCACTGGAGGCATTCAAGAAAAGACCAAATTCCTGCATTGAGTAATAGGCTGGACTAGATGACTTCCAAGGTATCTTCCAACTGTATGATGACAATATATTAAAACAAAAAAGGGAAGAGAGCAAAATGAATAAAGTATAGAACATTTTCTGTAAGGAAAGGGCTAGAATGTTTCAGATTCTTTAGTTTGGAATAAAGCAACTGAGGGAGGAGATGGACATGATATAGACAAGTTGACAGGGAGATATTTTTTTCTATCTTTCAAAATACAACCAAGAATCATTCAATGAAGCTAACTTTTTTTTTTTGCATTGAGCATAGAGAAACGTATAAATGTCACTACTATGTGATTAAAGAGGGGATCTGATAAATTTATGAAGGGCAGGTATCAAGTCCTCTGACTCATTGTTATCATTTTCAAATAAATTGTCCTCATCAAAAAGACAGATTTACTTACGGAAATGGGAAACAGGCCATGTGTGAAATAACGGTGCCTTGGGTTCTGCTGCATGATGGTATGTTTCTAAGTCACAGACCCCTTTAGTTGTTGAACAGAGTTTTTCCATTTTCTCATGTATTTTAGCCTAGCAAAATTGAGAACAAGTAAAATTCAACATTTAAGAAGCGAAAGTTCAGTAAACATTTTGAGCAAAATTGCTTGATCACTAATTTTAACAGCTAAGAAATTTTGAAAAGTGGGACACAGACAAGGTAAGCAATATTGACAAAGCATAACATTTCTCTAAGGATATTTTTAACAGCCATAACTAAACACGGTTTAATAGTTTTGTTTCGCACACCTGAGTTAATATGCACAGTACACATTCATTTAAAATCGCTTATATGCTTAATATCTTTTCAAGTTAAAGGTTGCTATCTTGAATAGGCTTAATAAAATAATTAAATTAATACGACAATTTGCTGCAAAGATATACTTCTGTTGACCAGTGGGGAGTATAGAAATGCTTCTCAGCAGAGATTCTAGTAAGAAGTACCAATTTTTTAAAAGTCTCAAGTAGTTCCGTACAGCACTGCTCCAGTTCCATGTTATCGTTAAGTGGCAGTCTTTCACTATCAGAGGGATCCTCATTTTCTATCTCCAAATTGCTGTCTTTAAACCTAATAAATAATTTAAAAAGTCATTTAGTATTTAAGAAAAATGCCTTCACTATCATCTTACTAATTCTAACAGAGAATCATCATTGTTTAATCTCTTTAAACTTCTGAGTGCATCATATAACTTTTTTTTTTTTTAAAAAAAACCCAGTTTAAGTGAAATAAAAATGAGTTTTGCACTAACACTATTGACAAATTAGTTCAAAGTACTTACTGTGTAGCATTTTTGATGTTCACAATCTTGGTGGCCATAGAAAACCCAGTATCATTCAAGGTTTCCCATTTCATCATTAGGTTGTGCCAGTCTGCTGCATTATCTTTGATTTTTCTTGCACTTATGGACAACACAGGTGTCCTAGGAGTAGAGCTCCTAGCTAATCAAAACACAAAATTAAAATAATTTTAATCATGTGATTCTGGGGAGGCTGCTACAGAGGTCGTAATTGTGAAAAACGGACCCAAGTCACATTTTTCCAGTGCCGTTGTAACTTCGAACCGTCATTAAATGAACTGGGGGACTACCTGCGGTTACTCCATTCACCCGCCCGCCGCCCTTTAAACAGGAAGCCCTCGCCGCTCAAAAAGTCGGCGGCTTTAGCCGCGGCCCAGCGAAGAAGTCAGAAACCCTACCTGCCCCACTCTGAGAAAACTCACCAGCCATCTTCCCCCTTCGCCTCCGCGGACGGCGACCTTCTTCCTTAAATCCCTCCTCTCGGAAATGCGCTCACGTCCGGCCCCGCCTGGCAAAGAGGCTCCGCGGCTGCCGCGACTGCTAGCGCTGGGTTTGTTTTCCCAGCGTCGCCAAGCCTGGGAGGGAGCGGCTACCCGTTTCCCTTGTTGATCATGAGGGGCTCTGGGTCCTACTGAGGTAGGAAGTTTGCGGCCTAGTCAGGCGAGGCGGGCGGGGAGCGCTGGGCCTCCAAGGGCCGTGTTGCTATGGTCTCGAAAGAATTGCTGCCGGGCTCTGCTCTCTGCTCTCTTTAGCGGCGGCGGAGAAGGGGGTGAGTTATCAGACTCTTTCTCTCTCCTTTTAACTGCCTGCTTGGGCTGAGGAGGTATGGGGGGGTGGGGTTGGACTAGATGACCTACCAAGGTCCCTTCCAACTCTGTTAATCTGTTATCTGTTAAGTTCTCCAG
>JANHFK010010371.1:0-12366 GCA_036250565.1 Sibynophis collaris | reverse complement strand
TGAGTAGTTTGGAGAACCAGCAAAAACCACCTCTGGCTGGCCCCAGAGTGGGGTGGGAATGGAGATATTGCAATATCCTTCCCCAGGAGTAGGGAGGGGATGGGGATTTTGCAGTATCCTTCCCTTGCCACACCCACCAAGCCACACCATGCCCACCAAGCCATGCTGACAGAACCGGTAGTAAAAAAAATTGGATTTCACCACTGCTTGAAACTCTCCATTACCATATAACTCCCAATTTCTCTGTGATCAAGAGGTCAGCTTCATCTCACATCTCTCTTTAGTTAACTCTCCATCTCATCCCCTTTGCATTGAGAAACAGCAATGACAAAGCTATAGCCAAGTGGACCACAGTGAATATGGAAGGGTAGGGTCAATATTTTAAAGTCAAACATATAGACATAGTTGCATTTTATTATCCATTATCATGCTAATTGCCAAGAAATAAGATTATGTACATCTCATTACATGTAATATATGACTATTTAAACTCTCTCCCTCGTGTATTAGTCTATTTGATCCTGTGGGATTTCATAAAGCCCATCTTCATATCTTTGCTCTATTTTTCTCATCTGGAAAAATGTTAGAGGCAGTTTCAGGGAGAATCTCATTGGCATTAGATGAATCCAACATGAAAGACGCAACACTTGATCAGATTTATAGTTTCAATGGATGAATGATGTGTTTCCAAAATTGCTTAGCTGGTACTCTATAGCTCAGAGATCTACCATGATTGTGGATCAAGTCTGAATGTATTGTTATCCATCCCTGCCTTCACACAAATCCTAAAATAGTGTTTTTGGATTTTATCCAGGCAGATGAAACATGCCTAAAGTTTGACATTCACCCAGAGCTTACTTACTTGCTGACTATATTTATACGTACCTATATATGTATGTACATACATACATACACACACACACATCCCGTAGATTTGTCAAGTAGCCTCTATGCATACACAAATGGGTTATTTGTTTTTTTTTAAAAAAAAACTTTGTTGAAAGGCAATTCCTTTTTGTGGTTCGATTTCCAGATGCCCCCACTTGTATTTCATTTTAAAAAAGATTCTCAGCCTAAAGGCAACTACTTTAATCCAACTGGGATAAAGTCAGGGTATGCAAAGGAAATAACTGAACAGGTTTATTTCATTTACAATCCTCCTCGAAGTATCAGCTATAAACAAGGTATTTTGTAGTTTCCCACCCAAAGATTATAATCTACTTGTAAATTCCCAAACCTACTTAAAAGGAATGAAAGCAGTGGTGAAATCCTGCCAGTTCTGTCCGGCTCACGCGTGCCGGTTGTGGCGGTGGCACATTGTTTGGTGAAGCGGTAGCGACGGCAACGCAAGGCTCTGCCCACCCACTCGGGTGTTGTTACTTTCTGGTTTTTAACCCTCTGCGCATACGCAAAGCCTTCTGCACATGAGCAGAGGATCAAAAATCAGTTGTAATGGTGGTGCGCGCGCATGCACGCACTTCCGAACCAGTAGGGAAGGTAACTGGATTTCACCCCTGAATGAAAGGCCATTTATTTTAAAGGACCATAATAGAAGATGTTCTTCTCTGATTGTTCCTAATACATAAGTGAAAGCAAGGTCTAACAGGGGCAACAACTAATTAAAAATGTGCAAGACTGTGCCAGTTGTACCCAACCAGGTGATAGGACTTAGCTGACCTTGATTGAGCTCAAAAAGCTAACAGGGTCAAATTAAGTTAGTAATTATATACAAGACTTTACCAGAATTTTCCAGACTAGTAGGCTAGACTGGTTGGTTAAAAAAAATCCAGAAGGAGGCAATAGCAAATCACTTTTATGTTGTTAGCAAGAAAATTACATGCATATGTCAATTAAATAATTAGGAACTGAGGCCAACCTGAAGTAGGCCCAAACTGAAGGAGATATTATCTGCTGAACAAGTAACATAATCTAAATATTAACTCCTTCTAAATGTGTAGCTTTATCCCTTACTATATATGGGATTGGATAAATTCATGCAAAACATAAAAAATTAACAAGAACCCATGCTAGAACACGCAAAGAACCTTACCCAATGGTGCTGCAAAATTTGAGAAGCTCCCTCACTTACTTAGGATTTTTTCCTTCCCCTCGCTCTCCCCTCGCTCTCCCGTCATCTCTTTTCTATTTTTCTCTACTGTTCCTCACTTATTAGGAAACAGAATCTTCCCTTCCTTTCCCTAGAGAGTATTTTAATTTTGTCTGCCGATTTGGGATTTCCTTGAGATGCTCTGGAGAAAATATAAGTATCGGTCAGTTTTTGGAAAAGATTTTTATGAGGATTGAAAGGGGGAGGGGGAACCTGCAGATGTATCTGCCAGACCAGATTGTAACAGTCAGGGCTTGGACTTATTTCTTAAAATGTACAACGTGGCCAAGGGATCTCTTCCAGCTTTGTTGAAACTTTAAAAACTTTAAAAGTGCCAGGCTCTTTCCAAAGAGGCATTTCCTTCTCTGAATGATTATGTAGCCATGCCCTAGACATTATCAGTTCAGGATGAACCAAGAAAGAAACATCTACTCTGCAAAGGGAGTTACACTGCTGAAACAGAGCTGAGCTTTTGAGAAGTTAAAGAAAGATGGGGAAAAAACTTCATGATAATCTAGTATCATTTTGGAAAGATAAGGCAATTCCTATTAGTCCCTACTACATTTTTGAAGGGCATGAAAACTAGCCAGATTTCAATCCTTCTTGCACTCATCCTGCAATAGAGCCACTCTGAAGAATGTGCATCAGATGTCAATATGCACTTTTGCATATTGCATATGCAAATCGCAATATACGTAATTGCACAGTTTGTGTCATGACACTTGCAGCTGTGCCATCGTGCTAACGGCGGTGAAGTTTGCTATGGGTATTGCTGTTATCGGTGGCTCCAAATTACAATGTTTTCTTCTACCTCCAGACTTAGAATCAGTGTGCTTGTGAATTGTAGGAGACAAAGAAAATAGGTGGATATGTGAAACACCCTTGGCTAATACAAAGCTGGCAGCTCTGTATGGTTTATGCAAAACCCAGTCAGTATTAAGGATGAGTAGGAAGAAGAGCAAGGAACTCAACAAAATCCGATTCTATGTCTTGCTCCTTCAGAAATTGGACTCCTTCTAATGTCATGTGAAACAAAAAGATTGCATGTAATATGCCCGTTCTGATGCCACCTCCAGATTTGATTCTCACCTCCAAATTTGGAAGGCCCATTGTGCACTTCTTTACAAACTCAGCTGTGCGTCTTTCTTAAAATAGTAAAAAGTCAAATGATTTCCCCGTATACCAGTGGATTTATATGGGTTTATGATCAGGCCTTCAGTTAACTGAAATGTTCAGACAAGCAGAAGCTGGCAACATTCCAGTAGGTTTTGGCAGGGATACCTAGTTTTCCCAAACTAAGCCCATGTTTCTCAGGCAACAGATGCTTTGCAACTGTCACCTTATGATTATGGTGTTTTCTGAGTATGTTTGAAAAAAAAAAGCCATCAAATATGTTGGCCCATTGCACATATTGCCACAACAGTAATTATATGCATGGTACGTTTGGGAGTAATTACACTGGAACACATATCCAGCTTTTCCAGAATAGAGTTCATTGGGTTTAGGTTAGAGTATAATTTCTCTGCAGGAAAGTTATTTCATGCACAATAATACCTGTATTTTGCCATCCTTCAGTCTTCAATAATGGCTACATCTTGAGGGAAATCTCTCTGCAGATTGCATTTCTTATCAGGTAACTCAGCTAATTTGCCTTTTACAGTAATAGGCACCTATTCTCACAGGCTTCCGTAGAAAAATATATGAATATACAAAATTATTAGCATGCCTTAGCAAATAAAATGAAATGCTCAGTACTTTGAAATGAGAGGGAAAAATTGCCAGGGGGAATATAATAATTGCTTGCTTTTTTCAATTGTCGTAAGAAAGGAACTTCTTTTTTCCCCAAAAAGAAAGTTTTCCCACAGTCAACTAATCATATAACAATGATTATTCTTGCTTTTGTGATCGCCAGGATGCAGTAAAGTCTGAACCACAGGCGTTTCAACTAGTGCTATAATGAGGCTCAATTTTTCTTTGAAAATGACTCTTGCTGCTTACAAATACATCCATTGATCTAGATTTTTCTTGAAAGTTATTACAAAGGTTGTGTGTCTGTGTGTGTGTGTGTAGCATCTATCATGCCCTGGAATAATTCCTGCAATTCACCAACATTAAACTGTAAGCAATAAATGAAATAATTGAAAGTGATTAGAATCCCAAGAGATTGGGTATTCTTGCATGAGTAGGTGGTGAACTCACTCTAATTCTTCCAAATTCTTGTACAAAATGCTGAAATACAGAGGTTGCACAATGGAATGGAATATCTTTGACGTCTCATTTAGCCTATGAAATTTTAGCATACTTGCATAATATCCCAAAATAAAATAAATAAAAAGCTTGGGAAATTTAAAAATTCTTTAAAAGTTCAAATTGTTCATATTGCCCAGGCTATACACATTTGACTATGTATGGTTCTGAAACATGAAGTGAGCCAGTTATTCTTATATAAGAACACTTCAGGCTGATCTCCCTTATAAAGTAACAAGGGCAAGATAAAAATCTAATGAACAAATCATGCATACAGGAACATATTGGAAAGAAGCAAAAACACCCCCTCAGATTTTACGAGAAAATACACAAGGTACAGAAAAGCACCTTCCAAATTATTATTATTATTATTTTGCCAGTTGCAATTAGCTTCCTTTAGTGCCTCCTGCTGGCTTTGGCTGTATTTATTTCCAACCTTCACTGACAAACTATTCGGTATAAGGAGAAGGAGTGGACCAATGTTCTTAAACCTGATTTGGAGCTAACCATTCTATAGATTCTCCACTCTGATTCAGGGGAGGGGGATTTGCAATGTGGTACGTTCCGCCAATCATGCAATTGGGCATAAGTAAGAAGAATCACTCAAACCTCTGGGAAAGGGGTGATTCATCTGGTTTTTGAGTCGTCCCTGTGATGAATTCACTCATAATCACTGTGAGAACTTGTGCGTGAAGTTAAACATGAAACAAAGCTTGCTCAGAAAAGCAAGTACATGGGGTGGAGGTTAGGGAAGGTAGGAACTGGATCTGGCCTTTTGGGAGTAGCATTAATAACATTTCTCTACCAGATCACTCTCTCAGAAATAGCCGTTCCCAGGATTCCAGCAAAATATCTGTCTGCTTCCACCCCTATAAAAGTAAAAGAATTCCCCCAAGACCTCATGAGGAATTCGTCATGTCTTTTCTTGCTTCCCCTCTGAGCAATATCTCGTGGCTGGTGCTGGGCTGAAATGCTAACAGATGTGTGGTTGCAATCCCATCAGGGATTTTAATCTGACCTCACTCTTCTTGAACTCTGGCAAGCTCAAAGGGATGCTGCTTTCGGTTTTGCAAGTGGGCAGATCATAACCGGTGACCATGTCATTGGCAGCAATTTGTACAAGCTCATAAAGAGGTTAAAAAAAACCTTCTTTCCATTGCTCACTGCAACACACACACCCATTGACACACATTATGTAGTGGGAGACAATTATGCAGAACTTACCATTCTTGTTTCTTCCAATATAACACAGCCAGAGACACGCTTCACTGTAGACTTGTTTCAGTGTTCCTTCCAAATATAAAGATAGCCTATACATCAAAGTCAATAAATCATTTGATCTGTCATTAATTTGTACAAAATTAAGTTGCTTTTTCCTCATCCATCTTTTTCTTTCAATTATTTTTTAGATTGGGCATAAGAAATTCATGACCCACAAGATACATGCAATCCCCAACAACTATTTTTTACAGTTCCTGAATCCCCACTTCAAAATCCCAGACTAAGCAGCCCACTGAATTACAGCAGCAACATGAATTTAATAAACTATAATGTTCATCAGCAACCACTCAGGTTGATTTTTTTTCTTTTAAAGAGAGCAGTGAAATAAGCTTGCTGTACTTCTATCTTGCTAAAAAGATTTCTCTTATTTCAGAAACTAAAATGGGTACAGAGACTGAAAGTTTTGCATCAGTTTCTGCGGTGATTCCTAATTCTGTCAACCCCCAAACCCCCTGCTTCTAAAATCTTGTTTTTAAAATCAAATTTAATAGCACAAAAAAAAAAGTAAACAAAAAACTGCAGTTCTTGGATGCCACAATTTAGCTTGCCCCAATTTAAAACTGTGTGTAGCTAACATTGACGATGACAATTATGATAGCAATGATTAAACTGAAAGCTGCTTTGAAAGCTTTTTACACTGAAGTGCACGATAAAGAAGTTTCCACTTCTTTATGTTCGATAAAGAAATTTCCACTTTTATCTTCAATAAAGAAATTTCCACTTTTTATCTTCGATAAGAAGATAAAGAAGTTTCCACTTCTTTAACTTCTTCGATAAAGAAGTTCAAACTAGTCCTGAAAGCCGAGAGTATCACTAGTTCAGTGAGCCCAGCAAGGTTTCATATGTTGCCACGAAGTATCAAAAGATAAAAGGAAATGAATTATCCTTCTTCTTCTTATATTTTCAGGGTAATGTGCAAAAAGGGGACATAAATGGACAGTACGTTTTCTTCATATTCAGAGCCCGCTTCCTCCTGGGCTAATCCCCTTCATAGATTGCTCAGCAGTCCATTAAAAGAAAACAATGGAGGAATTAGTTAGAAAAAATCCTTCTCTGTATAGGCTGGATGATCAGAAGAACAATTAAAGCAGGCTACCAGCAAAAAGCACTCAACAATATCAGTAAAGATGGACAGCAGACAACTATACAATTAAAGAGTCCCATCAACCTGCAAAATTAAAGTCTTTCAGATTGGAGATAACATTCATAAGGGAGTGAGCCTGTTATCCATGTTCTTAAAGCTGTTGTTTAACATGGGCATCTGGACCATACTTTAAAGGATATGCTGGAAAAGACTTCATCTTGTGTTCCAATCAAAATATCTTTCAATAATGGTGTGATGTGGTACATTGTCTTCTTCAATGACTTGAGTGGATTGATAGAAAAAAGATGGTTCTGCCAGCAATCTAGTCCTAAACTATTTCGGACTATGAAAACAAAAACCACAACGTTGGACTCAATTAAGGAATTCAAGAGAACCTAGTTCAGCAAGAAAAACAATAGACATACTCATTGTCCACGCTCCAGTTAAGATTCTTTCTGCTACATTCCACAGCTTCTAAATTTTCCAAAGGCAATCTGACATAAACATGTAATACAACACGAGCACGTATGATCATGGCCAGATACTGCTTCTTTAGAGAGTTAATTGTTCTGGACTGCTTTACGTTCCCAATTAACCACCGCTATTTCAAAAACAATGGATTAAATGTCTGCAATTCGGCTGCTTATTTATAAAGGGTTTTGCTATAAAAGGGGAAAAGTCATATTGGGAAAACAGTAGAAAAGTAAACATTGATGTGGAGAAAGAGCCTTGTATCTATAAAGCTTTTTTTCTTTTTTCTACAGAATATCCTACTCCAAGACAGGCATGTACATTGAAAAATCATTGTTGAAGGAATGTAACTTGTGGGCATTTTTGGAGTTAGCAGTAGCAATTTCATAGATAAAACTGGGGGGAAATGGAACAAATATATATCTTGAATTCTCATGCTTGCTCAGTAAAAGAAATGCCATATAAACTTCAGGAGATGAAGAGCATTTAGTTGCTGCTAGAATGGATTGTGGGAAAGAAGAAACATCTGTTACTGATCTAGACTTAATATATAGGGAAGGCCTGGAGTTAAGGGTAAAAGGTCAAGAATGCTATACCTTTGTTGTAAAAATGCACTCCTTGAAACATAAACACACCAAAGTTTTGACACTTAGAAAAATCCCTACTTTTCCTGAGGTTCAAAATCATAGACTATGGTTGCAAATCCATCTTATTCATTTCTGAAACCCTTTGTCTGCAGAAAGAAGTGACTTCAGTCCAGGGGTGAAATCTACTTACTTTCCCTACTGGTTCGGAAGTGTGTGCATTGTCACATCTGATTTTTTACTCTCTGCGCATGCGCAGAAGGCTTTCAACATGCGCAGAGGGTTAAAAACCAGGAAGTAATGACATCCGGGTGGGTGGGCGAAGCCTCGCACTGCCACCGCTACCGGTTCGCCGAATCACATGCCACCGCCACTACTGGCATGCGTGAGCCGGACAGGATCGGCAAGATTTCACCACTGCTTCAGTCCCATGTGATTGTGGAAAAATGCTCCCCTCTTTTTCCCCTCTTCCTAATCCTTCACTTTTTATTTCTTCAGATTCATTATGGAAAATGCAAAGTGGTTCATATTAAGGAGATATCTGGGTTGAAGCTTTCTGGAGACTGATTCTAAATAGGAGTAGCTGCAGAAAACCTTTTCTTTTTCCTGTTTATGTATTATTTAACCTGGCTTGGGGATTCTGAGAGTTGAAGTCCATAAGTCTTAAAGTGCCAAAATTGGACATCCCTGACCTAAATGATGGTTAAGTTTTTGGGGACATTAGTTAGTGCTGAAAGAGTGGTGAGAGAGATATTTGCTTTTTCAATTAATGTTGATTCATTGTAGACTCTTTATAAATCTGTCAAAAAATTCAAAATTTGATAGTCTACTAACAGTCAAACTCCCTATACTCCATTTTTCTGTCCACATAAATCAATCTTATATCATAAAGATGCCATTAGTTTCCACTGAGCTTTTTCCAAGAAAACTGATTGCTGACTAACCAGTGACATTCTGAAACTTCCTGTAGCTTATGTACAACATGCTTACTTTAGTATTGTATCCAATATTTTAGCTCCAAAGTTGACTCTTTATTCTTATGAAATCTCACAGAACTGAGATTTCAAGGAATTAGCTCTGGCCTGTATTTGTCAGTTTAGACAATTTCTAAGCAAGAAAATGGCTGGTCCAAGTGTTTTCACATGTTAATTATTGGCAGTGATAAAGAAGCATACATTGACATAAACTTTGAATAATAATTGTTCTATGTTCTATATGGTTTAACATTCCAAATTCTTCATAAAATAGTGGTGTTAAGGATTCCCATTATGAATATAAAGATCAGAGATTTTTTTAATTCACTAGCTAAGAAATATCATAAAATGCCACCAACTTGCATAAATTAAATAATTCTATGGGAATATCTGGATGGGAGAATTCCTTGATATATGATGCAAATTGCTCAGTGGAAGAATAAAATAACATATGAGTGAAACAACATTTGTTTAAAAACATTATGATGTGTGATAAATTAGTCAATTATGTTTTGAGTTCTACAAACAATATTTTGCAACTTGTTACATAACAGTGAGTGCTGTCAATTTTTTTTAAAAAAAGCACTTACTACTTCCTAATTTGACAAAGTACTTCTGCAAAAATTACTTACAACTTGTATTTGTCATAACAATTTTTTTTCAGTTTGTATGCAAACTGCATGTTTTTTTATACAATAAAATTTATTTATATCTTAAATGTCTATTAATGGCTTTTTAAAAGTATACATAATATGGCAACGCTTATATTCACAATTATTTGCTAAAGTGAGCTAGCCACAAGTATTTAACCAGCCTAAAAGTAAACTACAGAATATAACAAAATTTCAGTACCCATCTCTGTAATTTACATCCAGTGCTGTATAACAGTTCCTTTACAAGTTGGAATTATTACTATTAGCATTTTAATTACCATTAAAAAAATGCTGATGCCTAAACGTGACTTGAAGTCATATAACTGCTTTAGTTAAAACAGTAACGGGAGATTATTGGTCAATTTTTAGCATACCAACAGAACATGGCACAGAGTTCAGAAAAAGGACTAATACCAATTTTAAAGCTTTGTAAAAGAAATATTTATCATCCGAAACTGCGTTGACAATTTTGTGTGTTACATCTGGAAACATTCTTGGGGAAATGACAGAGTGAAGCCATTTACGAGGTGCAGCGGGATATATCCCTCACAGTGCTCTGAATATAATCAGCTTTATATATGCAGGAAAATATTCCTGGGTTGATTCAAAATTTTGATGAAAAATGTAGATGAAAAAAGAGGTTTCCCAAACTGTTATTTGTCTGGAGATATTCCGTGCGCCTTTCTGCACTGCTGAGTTCCAAGTGTCATCTATCCATCTTTGAGTTGGCAAAAAATCATACTAGTATGAAATTGTGGCCCCCGCTGTTTATCCTGCCTTGGTTACTTCTCTTTCTAGTCATTGCAGTCAAATGATTTTCCCTCTGAGATCACAGTGTCGCTCGTTTGCAAAGAGGCAATCAGGGCTGCTATGTAAAACTGATTTGTAAATCAATAAATAAAGACCTTTGCAAGACCCAGGGACATTTATCTTTATAGGGCCTCCCTGCAAGTAATAATACAGATGCTTAGGATTATAATGGTAAATTCCTGGACCTACATTCTTCAAAAGGCACCGAGAATTTTCTTTGGTCCAAAAACACAGGATTATATTTTCAATTCAATTCAATTTGGCCAGATCAAGTGGCACAATATTTCTTCAATTTATTCCCTGGAAATAAGAACATAGGAAAAGTCCTGACAGTAGAAACAGCCTGAGTGCCTGTTTTAGTAAGAAATTATGGGATGTCCATAAAGGATATGAAGACAATTCCGTACTTCTTGCTGCTGTTTTCCATCATCTATATTCATATTAAATTGATTCTGAATTAATAATGACATCACATATCCTAAGGCGACATGGTGGCACAGTGGTTAGAATGCAGTATTGCAGGCTAACTCTTGCCTATTTCCAGGAGTTCAATCCAGTAGTGGGTTCCTACTGGTTTGCTCCAGTTCTTAGAACCGGTAGTAATGGCAGTGGGAAGCTCCGCCCACCCGCCCAGACATCATCACGGAAGCTCTGTGCATGTGCAGAAACACCATGTGCAAGCGTTGCGAACTGATAGCGAAGGTAACTAGAATCCACCCCTGGTTCAGTCCTGACCGGCTCAAAATTGATTCAGTCTTCCATCTTTCCGAGGTCGGTAAAATGAGGATTCAGATTGTTGGGGGAAATATGCTGACTCTGTAAACCGCTTAGAGAGGGCTGTAAAGCACTAGGAAATGCTATGTAGAGTAAGCCTAAGAGCTATCTGACTAGTAGTTATTGAAAGCCTTATCCTCCATAAATTTGTCATTGCATCTCAATATAATAACAAATAATTTTGATCATGTGATCATGGGAATGCTGCAATGATTGTAAGTGCAAAACAATCATAAGTCACTTTTTTCCAGTGACATTGTAACTTCAAATAGTCACTAAATGAACTGTTGTCTCTCCTGCGAAAAAAGTGTGATTTGTTTTCGCCTAACTAGAGATCCGGAGGAGTTGCAATTAAGTTTATCATTTTCCACAAATTCTGTATTTGTAGACATAATTTATGTACTTTGTATTTATAGTAGAATGAAGTAAAACTGAAAGTGCAATATTATGTATCATGTACCTTTGACGACATCCACAAGGTGAGGTTGATCTCTTGTGACTGCCTCCATCTGGTTGTCTTGGCAGCCGTTTTGATGCATCTTGACATTGCTTTTCCCAGGATGTGTTCTCCCCCCCCCAATTTGTGGTCTTGCCATTAAATTGGGGATTCCAAGGTGGCCCTTCCTTTTAAGTAATAACCAGGGGCCACCTACTTAGTTCTGACTTTAATCAAGGCTGGGCAGATATTGTACCCTACTGAGAGGCTGTTTTCTTAGCCATTAGAAAATAATCTCATTCCCCTTCTTCAAATATTAAGTGGTTGTTGGGATTGGAAATCTCAGCAGGAATATCTCCCCTGGAATTTTAAAATGGAGCATTCTGGCTGACCTCCATGACATTCATAATCACTGAACCCAGACTTTGACCCAAATATTTTCAAATCAGAGTGAAACAAATAGAATGCACCCAATCATATAAATTAAACATTGCCAGCAGGTCAGTCTGGTATACTTTAAAATGAGCTCAAAAAGAAATGATGTTATGTAGATACACCAGTTCTATCAAAACCTGTCAAATTTACTCAAATACAGTATTATCCAGTTAGGATATTGGTTTCCTCCAGAAGCTGCTGCAAAATTCTTAGCACAGAAAGCAGCTTTATAGGTGCTGGATAGGGGTGGGTTCTACTTACCTTCATTACCGATTCGCAAAGGGAGCGAGCGCACACGCGAGCAAAGCTCGCTTGCAGCACTTTTACACATGCACAAAGCGTCAGTGATGACATCCAGGCGGGTGGCGGAGCCTCCTGCTGCCGTTACTACCAGTTCTAAGAACTGGACAGAACCGGTAGGAACCCACTACTGGTATTGGAACTTGGGGACAAAGCTGAATTTAGAAAATTACATCAGCCTTCTTCATCTTGGTATTTCACAGATGATTG
>JANHFK010010367.1:0-12044 GCA_036250565.1 Sibynophis collaris | reverse complement strand
CCCTCAGGTGCTTTGGAGAAGAGCTTGACTCCCTCTTCTTTGTGGCAGCCCCTGAGATATTGGAACACTGCTATCATGTCTCCCCTCATCCTTGTCTTCACTAGATAGCCAGCCCCAGTTCCTGCAACTATTCTTCATATATTTTAGCCTCCAGTCCCCTAATCATCTTTGTTGCTCTTCTCTGCACATCTTTTTTACATCGTACTTCTTGACTGGTTGCTGGTTCAGCTGGTGGTCAGTTCTGTCAGCGATTGGTGGTTTGGATTTTATACTTTTGTACAATTTTTTACACTTTTGACTTTTGTACAAGTCAAATATTGGAAATTTCATTGTTGGCAATTGCTAGACTGGAATGGAATCCTCATGTATAAAGGTACTCCTTACATCCAGTTACCCACTCATCTTTCAGCTAAAGTTTAGAGTTTTTCTTTCCTTCCACAGAAATAATGTTTTAATATTATTCTAGAAATACAATACAGTGAAATTCTTTACCCAAAGCACATTTCTGAGACTTGATTAAAGTGAGTTTTCACCTATACTTTTCCACAGACAAGATAAGAACAATTCCTTTTACAAAACAATTTTTAAAACCTTCCAGTAATGGCATCCATGTGGTGTGGTCAGGAAGGTCAATATGGCAGCTGTGATCTTGCAATGAAAGTTCTTATTTTTTTATGTGCAAAAACATCACCTAACCCCGTTTCTCAGTTAGATACAGTATTTTGTACCTGGACACAATATGACCTTCAGAACAGAATACTTTGCAGCAATATACACAGAGTCATGACTCCTCCAGAGATTTCATCTTCTGACCATAACAGTTAAATAGACCCTGATTAATGGTTTAACTGTGCCCTATGGTTTGAAGGCATAGTTATCTATTACTGAGTTTCATCTATCTCCCTCCACCACTTTTATTCCTTCCTATGCTGATGACGATGTTGTTCTTCAAAAACAATGTCTGCCATTTTGCCATACTCAGTAGATTCAATATGGTAATGGAGCTTTTGGTGTTTTACTACTTTGTTTGAGTCACTTGGAAATTGGGATTTATATTCTGATCTATTTGAACTGTGATCTGTTTGCATTATGATCTATTGTGAGTCATAGAATTAGTTCACATTAGTTCTCTATTTGAAATCCCAGATTTGGCACAACCAATTACTTAATCTTAATGTCCATTTATTTCAGTCATATGACACTTTGAGAAATAAATGCACTAAGCTTAGTCTGTTTTTTAATTTTTGAGTTAAAAGAAAATCAAAGCACAGCAAAAGTGAAAAGAAAACAAATATTTGATGTATTTGTTTGCTTAGTAACTTATTGCCTTCATAAATGACCCAAGATGCATTAGAAACCATAAAGTAGGATTTTTTAAAGGAAAATATATTTTTAAAAAGGTAAATTAATAAAGAATACAAGAAAATGCATTCCTATTCAAAATAATGAAAGTGATTAATACCTAAAGTATTTATTTATTTAATTTCTACAGCCTTTATATAGCCTATTTTTCTTGAACTGTAAAAATAGAAAAGGTCTATCTTTGGTGCTAAAAAAATAGCACTAAACATTTCTCTATGACAAAATCCACAAATTCATTCCCACAATGTAGGAATAAACCAAACACCAATAAAAGTGAACATGTGTAGTTCTTGGTTAAATGAGAGGTCTTCCGAGTTTGGTTATTTTCTTGCAGACGTTTCATTACCCAACTCCATAACATTATCGGTGCTAGTGTTAGTCTAGCACTGATGATGTTACCTAATTTGGGCAATGATACACCTGCAAGAAAATAACCAAGATCAGAAAGTATCATCAATCAGACAATATCATATATAAATCAGGAATATCCAGGAAGTATATCTGAGAAAATATATATTTCCATGAAAAAGAATATTTCCATAAAATATGCTGACCATGAGTCATCCAGCATTATGAAATGGTCTATGAAAATGTGCTTGAGTGACAAGAGGAGGAGCAGCTTAAATAATGGTCAAATTAGAAGAATTTAGCCTATAGAAGCAATGGAACATGGCAGAGTCCTTTCTAGTTTCTTGACTAAAGGTGATAGGGGAGAAATATACTTCCATACTCACTTAGCCTTACAATAAAGGTAGTGCTAGTATTCGTGTTGGTGTTTCTTGCCTAAACTACCTTTAAGGACTGACGGATTAGCACTAATACATGGATCCAGAGAATCAACAATACTTTCTGAAGCTAATGTACTTCCTGCATTACACAATTGAATCTTTCTCTTTTCAGCAAGAGAAGTTTCCAGGACATTTTTAAAAACCCAGTTGAACAATACCAGATTCTACACAATTTTTATCAGAGTTTTTTGTGTCTAGTAGAATATAAAACAAACCAAAGAACTCATAGAGTAATGTAGACCTTATCAGCAAAGACCAAGAAAAACTGAGATTGCTACCAACTAGTTATTGAGGACCTTCGCTGATCCTGAGAAATCAGTCCTAGCTTTCACTTTTATGACTTTGTGAAATTTGAGCCATTATGTGATGGCTGTAATCGTAGCCCTAATCTGGCAATTTTACAAAAAGCAACCCTGTTGACTCATATCTTCTATATTAAGTTCCTTAACATCAGCATAAAATATCATGGTAATACCAATTCAATACAGCAGCAATAAATTCATTTTATGACCCTGTATTTTAGGGATCATGAATTTAATTGAAATAAATAGTCAGAGGACATGAGCAAAATAATTCTTCTTTAGTGGGCTGCTGACCATATTTCTGCCTACATTTTTACAAGTAATACTTCTATTTTTACTTTGGCGTAGTCAGCTTTTAATAAAAGCAAGAATCTATCCCACAAGAGCCATATTTCTATATAACAATGAATACTCAATCATGCTACTTATTTTACCACACTGAATCAAATTTGAATCCTGTTTGCTGCTTTTAAAAAACTTTTTCTGAACAAAATAGTGTTTTGGACCCCATTCATTTACAATATCATTCCATTATCATGCGATGAAATACAATTATTCCTGTCTATATAAAAATTATTTATGGACATGATAATACTTTAAAAACAAGGTTTACTTAAAGAAAAGGTGATGCCCATAAGTCTTTCGTCCACTTCAGCGTCACCTTTATCCAATATTAGCTTCACAAAGCTGTAACTAATATTTGGAGTTTTGAGTTGGAGAAGATCGTCATCTGAATGTTTATCTAGTCTAAGAGTTCATCAATATGATGAAGATTTCCAGACATGTCTCTCCCTTTCACCAAACCCAGACTCCTTTTCCAAAGTTATCCACAAAAATGATCTGATAACAGCAATGAATTAAAAGAGAGTCGATCAAAATAAAACGGTTAGATAAGTTCAGGGAATCTTGCATTCTCTAATAAAAGATTATATGTTGTTTGGAAGTGCTTGTGGATATAGCATTCTCACTGGAAAATAGGTGGCATGATGGATCTCATGTTTTATTAAAATGCCAATCAATAGAGATAAGTTGTGTTGTGAGCAGAATGTATGTATTTTGTGATATATTTTGGACTTATCTTTATATGCCAAATTTTAACTTTGAAAACCTATAATTTCCTGAGAAAAAGGTCCAGAAAAATAAGAATTGGTTATTATTTTTGTATATCTAGCCCAGGAAAGTCAATTAGACAGGGTTGTGCTCCCAGGGTTGTGCTACCAATCAACAGACACCTAGCTAAGAGAAAAACAAGTAGAAGCTTCACAAAATGGGTTAATAAATGGTTTACTAGTTCATTAGAAGTAACCATCATGGACAAATCATTAGAAACTTAGAAATCATGATTCAAAAAGAAAAAGATTTAAGATATAAGGAGCTGAAGTCATTGGATTAGAAAACCATGGAAAGCATTGAAATTTGGAGATAATTAAAGTTCTAACACAAAATACTGAGCAGAGAGATATACAGTATATATGAACATAGAGAAATCTCTTCAATCTATGTAATTGTTTATTGAAAAGAAAGCTCTTATGCCAAACATTTTCAGTGACCCCAATTTCCAATCCATATGTGAGTTTTACCTAGGGTACATACACAGTTAACAGAGCTTGACAATGGAGACAGTATTTGATAGAAAGTTCTCTAGAAAGTTAGAGAAATTCTAAGTGGGGATGGGCACCTTTCTAATAATCCTCAGGAATCTGGTAGGAATCAGTAGAGTTTAAGGACTGTAATTCCCAGAAAGCAGTACAGAGAAACCTGTGTTTTCAAAATGAGTTAACAGATGTCATGACATCACAAGCTCTGTTCCTTTCATACATACATGAACAAAGGGAATGGAGCTTGCAGTCTGATGATACAATTACAAAATTGCTATCTCTGAGACATCTCTTTTCTGGTATCAGAACTAAGAGCCAAATGGAATATTTTTCCCTTTCACCATCTTTCTATGAGGAATAAATATTCTGTCCCAAGTAGCATGTATGATTCCAACCTCTTAATCCAGTTAGAGTGTTTGTATCAGTAATCATTATGAGCAAATACACAAACATCCATATCTAATACTTGCTAATCTTAACGTTTTGTATTAGTATTTTTATTGTATTGTAAGCCACCCAAGTACTTTTGGATAGTGAGACAGGTGGCATAGAAATAATTAAATTAAATTAAATTATTGTACTTTTCTTCTGCATTTGGTTGACTTTTGAGATATTTTAAGATATTTTTATGAATCATCCATCCTTTCACATCCACTAATGAAGTAATAAAACAGTGGGGAACTATAGGGAAATAAATGCATTTTTATACGCATAAGGATTTCTCATCTAAAATCTTATTAAGAATGATGGTTGGCTCTGCTAAAAGATTACGCTAAGAATATAATACTAACCCCTGCAGAAGATTGGCTGAGGAAGTAACAACACATTTCTAGTATCACAATATACGCAGCTACCTTTGAAAATGATCCAGAAACTTCAGAGAGTCAAAGTAGGACAAGTGGAATATGAAGCAGGAAAGGTTAATATGTCCATACAATTCAGTCTTCATTGACTGCCAGTCAAATTCCAAGCTTAATTCTAAGTGCTAGTCTTAATAAGGGTTGGCACTAGACTGTCTGAAAATTCCCTTCTCCCCATTTTTATTTTACAAGGGTCTGTGACAATCAGTTGAACCTTTTCTGTGTTCTTATCCAATAAGTCAGAATCGATGGTAACCAGAGAAAGGATTAAAGTAAAAGGATTTAGCTAGTCATTAGTTAGTTATGCTTACCTAGTACTGTACCCACAATAACTTTTTACCAGGCACCAGGTGAAGACCTTCTTTATTTTCCCAAGGATTTTCAGAATGGTTTTGTTGTTTCAGAATTGTAGAATTATTCTATATATTGAGATTTTATGCTGTCTGTTGCGTTATTCTGAACCTGAAGTGTTATATTTTTATACATTTCTTTGGTTTGTGCAGGTTTACCTGATGACTATATATATATAGTCATCATACTGCTTATTTGTCATCAGATAACTTCATTAGGTGGTAAAGAAACACAATAAATGATTTTAAAAAATACAATACAGATTTCAAACTGAGATAATATGACTTGTCGAGAACTATTTAACTATTTAAGAATGATTTAAAGCCAAGGTGTTAGTCAGATTCCTGGATACTGGGAGACATAATTTTCTGCTTGTTGAAAAGGATTATAAATGCTTTATCTGTTATGCATAGCATCCCAATCCTCTTATGACCCAAGAAAGAGCCAAAAAAGAAAATAAATCTTACACAGAAAAAGAACTCAAACGCTCCCTATTTTGAAATTACATCTGGAGGCAGAAGAGGAACAGAATTACACTGTGCTTTTAACCCAAGTGGCAGAAGATAGGGAGGTGGAAACTGGCAGAGTTAAGTATGTCAAACTTCTTAGCACTTTTTGACATGCCCTAGGCAATTTTTGCCACTTCCAATGGTAGGAAAAGGATTTTTCTGAAAAAAGAAAAATCCAAAAAAAAGAAGACCTTTTCAAACGTCAGTATAAGGAAATCTAATCCTCTAAACGTGATCGGATCCACAATAATCCAAAACACTCATCATCATTCAATAAGGCATCTATAATGTCTTCTATATATAAGTCTCCCTTTCTTGCTACTTCTTCTTGTTCCACAGTAAAGCTAGAACTGCTCCCAATAAACAGCTTTTTCATCCCCTCTAATGTTGGTAGGGCATGTTTAAAGTATTAAGTGGAGGGTGTCCTGTTGATACATTAATACATTGCCCTAATTTCTGCATTAAGTCAAGAGATTTTTTAAGCTGACTTCAACTCTTTTCAGTGATAATACCCCTGTGGCGTATAAATGGAAGGCAACTGCTTATACATGACTTAAAGGAGGGCGGTGGTGGAGTGATGAATTACAGATGAAAAAAAAGGAAAGAGATCCTACTTACAAGAAACTCTGAACTGCAGGTGCCAGGAAAGAAATGTTTTTTATGTATCTCTCCCCCATCATTTCAAAGTTAAAATACATCAACTTTTGTCCTCTAGTGAAATGTAAAAAGAGGCACCATGCCTAGCAAACTGATATAAGCAAGAAAGGTCTAAATTTCAAACACAAAGCCTCCCCGAAACAAACATCTGGGGAATAACACAAAAGAAAGAGAAATCTGTTCTTAGATATATTTTTTTCCTGGGATTTCACTTTACTGATTCTCAAGACCAGTTTATTCCAGTTTGCATCAGCGAGTCTGTACTATCAAAAAAAGTTTCTATTCTCTTGTAATTAATGACAGGCTTTAAACTTTCTATTTCAGAAATAGAAAATTGGGCTTTCTTGTATTTTCCTGTATTCAAGATGCTAGTTCCCAGTTTAAATACTGTCAATCTCTTGAACTTCTTGCATTTTCCTTTTTGATCTACCTTCAAAGCTATTAATTTGTTTTGGAATTGCTCATTTATAGTCGGTGTTACTCCATCTCTCTCGCACATGCATTCTCCCACTTTCCTGCGACTTAATCAGAGAAAGCTTTCCATTTCTGTTTGTCTGTACTTTTTATTTTCTTTGAAACTATTTCTCTAAACTCTTCCTTCAACATGCTGGTTTGTACAATTGAAAGAATTAGGCAGTGCTGCATATTTAAAAGTTCTCCATAGGCAATCAGAATCTCTCTTCCTGATGGGAAAAAAAGGTTATTTTTCTTTGCTCAGAGTATTGTTTCAATCTTTTGATTTATTTATTTATTTATTTATGGTCCCAACTTTTCCTTTATTATCTGCTTCTCTCTCTTTCTGCACAGAATATAAGCTGCTGTTTTCATTACTGCATGACTAATAGTAAAATAAAATAAATTCTCCTTCAAAAGCAAGATCCTGCCCCTAGGCAGGAAAAATCAAAAGCACAGGTGCAGAATAGGTGGTACTTGGCTCAACAGAAGTAACTATGAGAAAGTTCCAAATATCCTAATGGACCACTGATTAAGTATGAGCCAGTAGTGTGTGGCAGCTACCAAAAAATCCAATGGAGTCCCGGGATGCATCAACAGTGAGATAATATCACGGTCATGAGATATATAAAGTGATAGTATCACTTTATACTGCACTACTGTGGCCACACTTGGAATATTGTATGTGTCAACTTTGAAATGGATCAGGCCTGCTGCAATCATCTTTCTGTTTCAATTTGTGGGAGGGGAGAAGTCTGGAATGTCAGACCAGACAACAACAACAGATCATCCCATGGGAACCAAGATCATCTCAACAGTGCTTGCCAGAGACTAAGGGGAGTCGCCAAAGAGATGCCAAAACACCTAATTGGACAATGTGATTTGTAACCATGAGGGAGGGAATTATCTATTCTTTAATTATACTGAAACCATAGGAAATATTTAGAGCAGGTTTCATTTTCATTCGTGCCGAAATGATTTACTCAATAAAAAAGTTTTGGGGTTTTTTGAGAAAGCGGAAAGTCTCGGAGTTCTGCATTGGTTGGTTCATTAGTTGGAACCTTGACAGTATGTGCAGCTCTGGTCACCACAATACAAAAAAAAAAGCTAAAACACTAGAACTGTGATAGTGAATCTATGGCATGAGTGCCCAAAGTGGCACACGAAGCCATGTCACCCAGCACGAGCGGCCTTGCCTGTTTTTCTTCTGGGTTTCTGGTGCTCATGCACCTGTGACGATCAGCTGTCCTTCCTGTGTGCAGCAGTGCCAAAAACAGGTGTGCGTATGCATGCCAGCCAGCTGATTGTCAGGTGCACATGCGCACCAGAACCCAGAAGTTCGGCTTTTCCAGAGCACAGCCCCGAAAAGCGTGCGTACGTGCCCATGATGTTTCCATGTGACCTTTTTGGCACTTGGTTTGCAAAAGGTTCACCATCATTGCCCTCTAAAGTATGCAGGGAAGAGCAACGAAGATGATAAAGAATCTGGAAGCTAAATCATATGATGAACAATTGAGGGAGCTAGATATTTCTAGACTACTGAAGAGAAGGATTAGGAGGGACAAGATAACTGTCTTCCACTATTTGAGGGGCTGTCACAGAGAAGGGGGGCTGACTTATTCTCTAAAGCACCAGAGCGCAAGACAAGAAAAAATGGGTGGAAGCTTGTTAAAGACAAGTAAGGAGACATGTTTTGACAGTGAGAATAATTAATCAATGGAATAGCCTGCCTCCTGGAGTTATGGGTGCTCCATCACTGGGGATTACCAAAAGTAGACTGGACAACTATTTGACCAAGGTGTTATAAGTCAGAGTAGTTACATGATTACCCGCTTAACAAGTTGCACAACTTACAACTGTAATGCTGAGATCAATTGTGGTTATAAGTTACATGTCCTCAACTTACACATATGTGACATAGTTTTCTCCATAGTTTTCTCCATACAACATTCACCTATTGGGATCTTTGCCTTCTGAAAAGCATTTTATGAACAGAATCCATATACTTAATATTGGCCTATTCCTGCCATAACACTTTATCAAACACTTTAAAGTAGCTGAAAGAATTTCTATTCATAGAAGTTAAAGCACAGAAGGAATGAGATAGAAAAAGGCTTTTAAAAAAAACTTCATGCATTAAGGCAGATCTGCTAATCTTTAAGTCCTACCCACCCCCCTGCTATTTTGTAATAACTCCTGAAATGTTATTGTATGAAGTATTCTAATTTGCATTTAATCCAGGTTTCATGATTACTTTTCAGGCTCATTTTTCTTAACCTCACTATAAATGGAAATGATAAAAAAATATAGGCCATCAGAATGCTAACAAGGACCACAGTATATAAATTCTTTGCACAAAATGTGTAGCTCCCAAGACATTGTCAAACATATTCTGAGACTGATGGTCCCTCGAGACTCAACTAGCAATCCGACCCATCATGATTGAAGTCTTGCAATACCTCTTTGTGGCATTTGTTGGGCTTGCCTGAGTAGCAATTTCAAAACTCAAAACCAGATGAACAATTCAGAAAACATGATATACAGCCAGTTTAGTGAACCAATGCAAAAAACTCTTTCATTAGATATCACCATATGCATATAGAAATTGGTGACCTACTTTCAAATTAAACCGAGGGATTTCCTCATTGCTAATCATTTTTCTCCATGCCCATGCACAGAAGAGCAAGAATGCTCACTAAGGAGGCATACAAGACTTTATATTATGCACATTCATAAGAAAAGTTTATTAATGGAGAAAAATGTCAGAGAAATTAGGCAGCTGGGGTGCTTTTCACGTGTTCATAAAAACAGAAAACCATTCTTAGCATGTACATGAATTAAGCCACTGTAAAGATGAGCTTTATGCAGACTGGCAGAACAATCCATCATCTGCCTCAAAGAAAGATAAGTTTAAGCACCTGCAGTCCAAAGTACAAACAGAACCGTGAAAAATGCAGGACAAGTGATGGCAGAGGAAGGCTCATCAGTTGGCACACTATGCAGACATGCGTGCCACCGGAGAGTCCTTCAGCATCATAAAGACTGTTTATAGTCCTTCTAAATCAGGATGCTTCCTCTCAACTGTCATATGTTGGGTTGAGCCTTATCGAAGATGAGAAAGAACTGAAAAACTACTGGGCTGAACAGTTTTTTAACTTTTCCAGCATACTCATTAGACCATCCACAGTTGATCATCATGATATCTTACAGCAGATTCTTCAGATGCCAGTCTTAGATGTTCTAGATCTCCCCCTATAGGGATACTGATAAGATCAAGGAGGCAATCTTGAAAATGAGCTAAAATAAACAGCAGGATGACATTCTTGCTGAGATCTACAAACACCTTTGCAGGCATTTCAACACATATTGGAAGCTATTTGGTCCACAGAGGAAATGCCCAATGACTTCTGTGATTTCCTTATTGTGGTTCTCTATAAAAACAAGGAAAGTCGGACTTCAGAAATACAGGGATATGTCACTGCTACCAATTCCAGGCAAAATCTTTTCCTGCATTCTCCAGAACAGATTTGACACTGTCTCAGAAAGTAACCTCTAAGGTGCAGTGTGGCTTTTAGCCAGAAAAGAATACCACAGACATGATATTTGCCATGAAGTAAGTCCAGAAGAAGTTCATTCAGTAGACATCTTTACCGACAAAGGCATTCTGCTAGATTTTGTACTTGCAGTGGAATTGCAGATCTCTGTTCACAAATGAAATGCACAATGGTCTGTCTTCTTTGAACCCAAAGAACTATTATATCAAAGGTATAATATATATGTGGTATTCATGTATTCTCATTCTTCTAGTCATTGATCAAGATCACATTTCATAATAGATGATGAGAACCCATTAGTGCTTGACACAGTGACTCAAAACTGCCTTTTCCATCACTTCTTTAATGAGACTTTGGGACCTACCATTCTCACAATGCCTATAGTCAGACATTCTTCCAGACTCTATGGGGAACTATCATGGTTCAGCCTTCCTCGGAGCTGTACTAATGATACTGTCATTCCCAGTAGAAAGCCCATCTATTCACTTCCATTTGGGAGTGGAAAAACATGGGGGAAGAAGAAGAAGAAAAAGGGGAAGGGCCATTCATTCTCTGCCAACCATTAATCAATGTCACCAGAAACTACTGTTTCCTGTTGACACCATTGGACCAGCCTTACCACAAACTTCCAATTAGCCTTGAATGGAGTTGTTGAAGTAGATGATTCATTTGGGAAAGTGAATGATTTATTTGAGAAGAAAAGCTTTTAATCCATGATGGGACCATTTTTCATTTTTCCGAAAGCAGCTTGAGTTATTTTGTTTTGTTTCTCTTTTGAAGAAACAGTGTTTTATTTTTTACTGTTAAGGAGGTTTACCCATCATTAAACTGGTATATACCTTATGTACCTTGTTCTGAATAGGTATGAATGTAATTTTCTTAGATAACAGGTTCTCAAATATTGCTGCAAAATCTCCCTTCAGTCATCTTAAAAGCTAAATGCTATTAATTCCTTCAATCTCTCCCTGTAATAGGATATTTCCAGTCCTTTGATCAATCTTTGTTCATCTTCATCTTGTTTAAATATATTGTTAATGTTTTAAACGTTAGAATGTTCTAAAATATATATATGGTGCCCAGATTGGAATATTATTCTCAAGTTGACAAGTGAAGAATATACTGAAACTTATTTCTGATATTTTGGAAATTATGCTTGTACTGATAGAGTCTAAAGGTGCATTAATTTTCATAATAGCCATTTCAAACTGCCAACTGAAATTTAACTTGTGATCTCAGACAATCCCAATATCCTTTACACATGTAATATTTCAAGCCAGCCACACCATCCTGTAACTGTGCATTAGGTTTCCATTTCCTGGCTGAAAAACTTCACATTTTGTCTATTAACATATAAATATAATTTTAAAATATGTTTTGTTCATTTTAGAATATTAATTATTGTACCTAGTTTTGTGTCATCTGCAAATCTGGTACGTGTTCCCTGTACTCTTCATCCCTTAATGAAACTGTTGAAGACTGAGGTTTCTGGTACGCAATTCAATGTATACTTCAGGGGTGAAATCTACTTACCTTCCATACCAGTTCAGAAGTGCATGCTTTGCCATCGTCACGCCCGACTTTTGATCCTCTACGCATGCGCAGAAGGCTTT